>JAVQJD010071734.1:0-11483 GCA_036023655.1 Nannoperca australis | reverse complement strand
GTGTGTGTGTGTGTGTGTGTGTGTGTGTGTGTGTGTGTGTGTGTGTGTGTGTGTGTGTGTGTGTGTAAATGAAAAGAAAACGCAGATGTCAAATCATTTTTCAAAAATCATCCGTCCTTATCTGAACATGTGAAGCGAGCCACGTGACATACAGTTGACGAAAGCTCTCTTCCAAGGAGGGATTTTTAATTGGCGTAATTAAAAAGGTCAGTGGGATTTTGAATGAGGTGCCACCTTTGCTTCGGCTCTCTATTCGGGACAGTTACGTCTGCCAGTGCTTGGAGACATTTCCTGCTAAAGCTCTGATAAAAATCATCTTTGTGTCAAATGTGGGGTTTTCCCCAATTTCTGCCTTCAGCTGCCGTGGAGATTATAAACTAAATGTTAACGTTTCACAAAATGTAAATATCCACATTGATTTGTGCAACAGCTCTTTTTGTCTCCTCTTCTAATGAAGACATCGTTGTAAAATGAGCAATGAATCTGTAATTTCTGCAGTTTGGGAGAAACAAAAAAGATCTGCCAGATTTTGGTTTTGGCTGAACCACGCAGATTTTCCGCTTGGACTCCTGCTACTGTACATTTGTCAGAATAATGTATAATCTATGACATTTAACCTATTTTTAAATGAGATATGGAAGCATTAAAGTTACATAAATGCCATTTAACTAAACAGTTTGTGTCACACTCATCTTCCTAAAATAAACACGAGGCAGAGTCATGCTGATCATGGCGCATACCATGAGTCTGCTTTGTCTAATTGCTCCTTCAGAGCCTTTTGAACTGCACTATTGTACGCCACTAATGAACTTGTTAAAATTCAATTCAATTTGAGGACTTGAGTGAGTTCATGCTTCATTTTCTGCATCTTGTGAAGAGAAACAAGGCTTTAAAATGTAGCCTTAGGTCGGACTTGTTTTTGTGTCATGCATCCCATCTTTTATTTCTTCCTTAATCCCTGTAAATGTTTATTTTGTCATAAAACTGGCCCTGAAATACATCCAGTCTGGTTTACATGTAGGATTTAGGCACACCAAGATAAAACTAGTGGGTAACATTTGGTGTCTCTACGGAATCTTTACAGTAAAGTAACATTTTCTCTCTCACCTCTTCCCCCTCCCGCAGTGATCCTGTTCTGCATGGCGGCACTGATCTTCCCCATAGGCTTCTATATCAACGAGGTGGGAGGCCAGCCGTACAAGTTGCCCAACAACACAGTGGTCGGCTCCTCGTATGTGCTGTTTGTCCTCTCCATCTTCTTCACCATAGTGGGACTTCTGTTTGCAGGCAAAGTTTGCCTCCCGGGCTGAGGACTGGACGCGTGCTCGCCTCTGGACTGACACGAAGAGGCTGTGAAAGTTTTTAATGGGATTTACAAAAACACACAATGAATGAAAGTCAAAAACAACAAATTCTGGCCAGGAGGCTGAAACGGGGAAGTCTCTGATTATGTGTCATGGGGCCGCAGCGCCACAGAGTATCTTAACGGGAAAAAAATGAAAATGAATAAATGAACAAATGAACAAAACACAAAAAATGGGTGGAGGAGTGAGAGAGGGCGGTCAAGGCCGTCGCAGCACCCCCCCCACTGTTGATTTAAAATATGGCCGTCTCTCTTTGTTGTTGTTCTGTTGGAAAAGGGTGCTCAATGTGCCGCTGTCATGGCAACTGCGGCAACAATGCTGGCGCACATTTTCTTGAGGACCACTACAGCCGCTCCTTGACTTGACCCCCGCCTGCCCCACCCTCAGCACACATCTGCGCCGTCACGACCGCTCCTGTTGCTACTTTTGACTTCTCTTTGCTATTTCAGTTGTGTGTTGTTTTGTTTTTTCTGGTGTACATTTTGTGTTCTGTTTCTTTCTTTCTTTTTCTTTTTCTTCCACCCCCACTGCCTTTCCACTGAAGTAGCTTGAGTGTAATTGAGTTTCACTGAACTGATTCCTTGAGGGGAACTGGGGGGTTTCCGCCAGCTTGGCTTTTGAGCAGGTTCTTTTTTTCTTGCCCGTCACTTCACGAGGCCCCAGGTGTTGCGAGCTGGGGGAGAGCAGCTCCGAGAGCCCAGCTGTCCGGGCCAGCTCGCGGGGACGCCGTGGACCGGAGGAAGGTGCGGGTGAGCCGCCTCTTCGTCTCCAACCGGCTGCGGTTCAGGAGCAGGTAGCAAACGAGGGGGTGACCTCCCTGGGCAGCACAACGGGAGGTCAAGTACCATGAAGGAGAATGCCATTCAATGTGTGACCTTGCATTATGTTATTTATGTGGACAGCAACGGAGAATTAGTGAGTGTAGACTTCTATTTTGCTACGCTAAAGCCATGAGTCAATAACTAAAAGACTGTGAATTTAGAGAATAATCATCTGAACATTAACACACCTTGTAGTTATAGTAATACTCTTAATTCTATTAATTACAGTGACCTTTTCGAAGTATTTTACAAAGGTGTACATCTCTGGTGTTTCATATTCGAGGGGTTGAGATGAGCTCGCATATTGCTAATTTTAGCAGACAGTATTAACTTAAAAAAATTTCCTAGGGTGTGAAAATAACATATGTGAACGGAAAAAATTGGTGGTATTCTCCTTTAATGTTGGGCAGGAAAAGACACGAGCCAGGAGCCTTTTTTTGTCTTGTTTTGTACAACAGTGAAGGCACTGGGACTGCAGGTCAGGTCCATGCATGGGGCTGTGCCTCAGTGTGCTGCTCTTGAGGCCCGTGAATGTAAAAAAGAAACACACACACACACACACACCCCATTCTTTTCAGTCAATGTTATAGTCCTGATTATTTTTAAGACCAATCATTATAATTAACCTTAGAAAATAGTGAAACCCATTTTAACCCATATTTGTCCACATTTTGATAAATCTGCACCATTTAAAGTAGGCCAAATCAGCTTATTCCTAGCTTCGGTTTGCAATGTACTCATGGATGTATAGACAACTATCACTGGATTTCTTTGATACTGAAGAAAACTTAAAAACGGGATGATTCTCAGGCAGATTTATGGCCGTTTATTTGAGCAAATAACTTGGTCTAGACAAAGCACCAATTTCTGAATTTGTTCAAAATAATTTTTCAAACTTATGGTTCAAAACATAAGGTACTCGTATCTCTTCCATCTCTAATATTAGTTAGGTTTAACCATAACTGCTCAGTTAACAATTGACCGTCCCTCAACTGAATTCTTCTGTATTGTCACAAGACCGGTTCATAACAATTTAGCATCATCTAAGAGACCAAGCAAAACAGCAACTCCGATGTTTGGTATTTCTTCTTAAAGAATAAATTAAGTGATCAATTAGTTATCAAGATATTTGCGGATTCATTTTGTTTTACTCAGCTCTTCCACATACACACATATAGGCTTGTTTACACTCCTAACAATCTGGGGAGCATACAACCTACTGACACTAATCGCTCCTGAAAAGTGTGTGTGTGTGTGTGTGTGTGTTAAATCAATCACGGAGCTCGGTCGCTAAGTCTTAGAGTTTTGTTTTGTATTTCTGTTTCCTGCTCAGCTTTTCTTACTCTCGGTCTGATGATGTATTCTGTTAACTACACACTCTGCGATGCCCTGTCCCGGTTGGTTCAGTATTGTGCCATGACCTGTTTTTGTTTAATAATGTACAGACACAAAAGGCAGGATTTCTGTATTAGGAAGCACTGTGCATTCAACAGTATAGGTAACAGAAATAGAAGCACTACAAATGTTTAAAAAAAGAGAACTTCTTACCTCATTGTTTTTGTTTCTGCTATTATTTTCTTATGGTGGCAATGTGTGCCCTCTAATTTGTCTCTTGCCTTGATCGGATGTCTTCACATAAAGCCTATGATCATAGGAAATTATTTATCACTAAATAAAAAACGTAAACATGGGTGTGTGTGTGTGACTCGGACACAGTCTGTATGATTTATTGTGCTTATTAAAGGGGACGTGAGGTACGAGTCTGATCTGTAGCTGAGCCGATGGACAAAACAGAGCGGATCATTTAATCAGAGGAGTTCTCCTTAACCCATTAATCTTAAAATCAACATGCTGCTTCTGCAGGACATTTCACAAATGTCCTTCTACTCCGACTTCATTAAAAGAGACACAAAGCTGCTGTGATTAAAGGGCAGCCACCCAGGATGCATCAGTGGAAGGTGTTCCTACTGTACATCTGTTAAATGCTCGACAGCTCCTCGTGCTTTAATATTGATAAGCAATCGATGCAGGATTTCCCTTCGGACTTTTGAAGAACGTGTTTCACTTCATTTTTTTAAGAATAGTATTGCCTGGGCTAAGTGGATTAATTAATTCAGTCATTTTAGGCTTTTTATTTGCACAGTAAAAATGCTTCAGCCCCACAGTGCCCACACTCGTGCCCTAGATATGTTGGACAAAAATGTTAGTTTGTGTCTTTGCAAGCTGAAAATGTTTTCAGAGGACATTCAGTAGTATATACCCTTTATGTTAACTTTGCTGGACTGCCAAAATGATTTGACATAATCGGTCATAACATTGCTTGTGGCAGCTTCTGGCATTGTTTTTCTTTATTGCATGTCCTCAGTTTTTAAGGAATAATAATAAAAAAAAGCTTTGCTTACATTTTTAGACAACTGTGTTTATAAGTAATAGCTTGACATTTACTTGAAGGCGCTTATTGATTTTTTTGCCAAGAGTTAGATGAAAAGATCAATACCACTCTCATGTATTTACGCTAAATATGAAGCTACTGCCAGGAGCCAGCTGACGTAGCTTAGCATAAAGACTGGAAACAGCTAGCCTGGCTCTGTCCAAAGGTATCAAAATCTGACAATCAGCACCTTTGAAGCAGGTTATATCTCATTTGTTTAATCAGTACAAAACAGAATTATTATTCCTTCACTAACAATGCACTGCAACAGTTTAGACTCAGGATTCCTCAAGAAATCTCACACTTCACACAAGAGGCACAGAGATCAGAAGGCATACATAGGTCTTTGTATTCATGTTTGTCGAGTCCGGGTCATTTTTCAGTGTCGGGGTGCAGCTGAAGATAAGACAGCACTGCTCCTCTCAGGACGCCACCTCCATTAACTTCTCAGTGACCCGCAGCGAGGAGCTGAGAATGAGTGGTGTTTTCCTGTAGGATTTCAGGTCAGGGTATTTCGGATCAGGCGACCTGCTCTCCGAAGACGGCTGGGGGACTTTAGCAGAACTACAGGAAAAATGCTCTGATGAATATTTGATCTGTCATGTAAAAGGCTCCTTCCTCCCTTATAGTTTGACGTGCATTGTGTAATGCATTTTATGGAAATGTTACGATATCAACTTTACCAATAGAATAAGCCGTAATAATAATCTAATATAATCTAATGGGTTGCTAATGAAGAAAAAATTATGCTAAATTCTGGGGATTTTTCTAAAGAAGTATTTAAATAAAATAAGCTGAACATTCACAACTCATTGAAATTCAGCCTTTTAATGAGGGGTTTCAAGAAGACGTGGCTTAAGAAGCATTAAGGTATTTATGCATTAAGAGGCAAGAAATCACTGTCTTACTGTAGGACAACTGATTTATCAACAAAGAGCACTCACAGCATTCGTAGAAAAAATACGTTACCTTTTTTGCTGTTTCTGCTGTGTTTTCTTTGTTTGCTTTGACCCAAACTTACTTCATTTTCTACTTTACCCTCTCTCACAGTGTGTGTGTGTGTACTGAGGGGACGAGCTACTGTATCAAGTCAGCCAGGAGGACTCACAGTAGAGACTGCTAGACTTGATTTAGTCAGGCCCTCCTGGTCGGCAGCAGATGCTTAATGGTGAGTTATTGGAGGACAGATCAACGCTGACAGATCCCAGAACAGTTCTCTCAGTCCAGATGGAGGTGAGACATCTCTCTGGTTACAACTAACCAACTTGTAAAAAAAAGAAAAGAATGAGCTTTGCTTTTCCACTAAAACTGGAGTGGATAATTGCTCATATATTTTAATTATGAATTCAAATTTGCATATGCAAGCCCAAGTGGTGCAACAATACACCTCATGTTTGATAGAATAAAGTGGACAAAGTAGTGGTTCCGGATGGATTTCAAATCAATAGACCTCAATTAGGTTTAGTTAAGAACGTTTTACGAGGATTTTCCTCTCCGGAGTTGCACTGCAGCGCATAATGATGAACTGTTGCAATACGACCTCTATTAGCTGATTTCTTTTTCCTGTGAAAATGTTACACTTGCTGCTGGGAGCTCAATATGTTTAATGGGACATCGTTGAGCAACGATCCCTTATTAATTTAGTGGAAATGTCTGTCGTTTAACAAGAGTCTGCCATCTGCTGAACTGTCAGCCCCACCGGTGTTTCAGAGCAGATTACAGTTGATGTACTTTTATTACACAGAGATTTGGTGTAACGACAGACTCTGCTCGTGTTTGCATAATTTTTGTTTTCGCTTTAAAACTACAACAATAAAACTGCTTAATAAAACTAAATTTAGAGACAAAAATTGGATTTGTGCATCATTTGGCATTTCAAGCCAATAATCTTTTTTTATGTCAGCACCATTATTTTTGTTATAAAGCTTGGTTTACCCAAATAAATCTTCTGAAAAAGGCTGCTTTATTGTCATTTGCTGTTTCACCTCTCTTAATATCTTAAAATCTGATATGAATAAAAAACCTGATATGGATGTGGATCTTCTAAACACCTATCTAGTAAATAATGGCACACTGATAGGCGCCTTAACGTGACATAAGTTGTGTGGGCGGAAGGAGCGGGGGAGACAATTCTCAGCGGATATGTTGCAGCGGCACGTATTCCTGTTCTATAAGCCCCATTGGCAAATGTGTGTACAGTGCTCCTTCCATGAATGCTGTGTGTTCATGGGTTACAGTGTGGTGTCCTTCTGCCCGCTAAAATAGATTATTGTGTCAGCATGCTGCCAAGAGCACTTAGATGGAAATATGGCCGCCATCTGTTCATGAGAGGCTGCATCAGCTCTATCTATCCATCTAAGAACCCAACTAAGTACATTTACTCAGGTACTGAACTTAAGTACTTATGTGAAGTACTTGTAGGCCTGTACTTTATACTTCTACTCCAATACAATTCAGAGGGAATTGTTGTACTTTTTACTCAACAATTATCTGACAGCTTAAGATCCATGTCATTGGTTTTATATATAGTTTTTTATTTTATTAATATTTTAGCACTTTTTTTCTGCCTGGTGTATGCACCAGTTCTACCAAGGAGAAAAATGTCATGAGATCCAGTAAACAATAGAGGTTTGATCTGTTCAGTTATTAAAGGTGGGGTAGGCAGTATTGTTTTAAGCGTGTTTGGGTAAAAATTCCATAATGACTGTTCAGCATATTGTAAATCAAGTTGTCTGAGAGAAAACATGTACTTCTGCACATCCTCATGGCTCCTTTTAGGATTTAGAAAATCTCGGGACGGGAGACTTTGTCCAAATGGTAATTTGCGCAGGTTTACTACAGCTTCAAACCGAGCTATAGAATGAACTCCATGCAGTTTGGCTGCAGCAACAACAGGACCTTTTTCATTAAAGACATTTTGACATATTACAGTAGGAAAAGCACAGATGATGGCTGAACTCCTTCTTTAATGTTATGAGTAACACCTGTGCGTTTCCTACAGTGACAACTCAAAACGTCTGCCATGAAAACGCAGTAAAAGTGCAAGAGACTGTATTCATGGTGACGTGACACACTCTGATCTAAAGCCGGTGAGATGTTTTGCTGGTGCTAACTTTAGCCGCCTTCAGCATCGATCTGTCAGTAGGTGGGCGATAGAGGCCCCGACAGAGGAGGCATTGATGTTTCCTCTCAGACGAATGTCTGTCTTCAGCCCGTCAGCATCCATAAGGCAGCGGATCTGCTGCTCAGGCGAGGAAAACTGGAAACAAGACAGGAAAGGGCTGTTTGTGCAGGGCCGGAGCTGCGTCACTGAGAACCATCACAGAGGAAATAAATGCAATCTGTTTTATTGCAGTGTGAGCAGGGCCATCAGTGTATCATCAGTCATCTTTGTTTTCAGGTTTTATGAGCACCTTTACTCCCTCCTGTGAATGTTTGTGTGTGTGCAGACGTCAGGTTCAACATACTTTGAGGGGTTTTGTTGTTGTTTTTTGTCAAATTTAATAATACTTTATATATAATTTACATTTTGATTTCAGTTTAGAATTAGTTTGTTTTCATTGAGTGCCAATTTAACTTATTTCTTGAATAAAATGTTTGTAATTATGTAGCTTCACTTAAGTTCTTACCTCATGGACGTACCCTTACTGTACAAGTACTGTACTTTGTTGAGCTACTTTTAATTTACTTGAGTATTTCCATTTTATGCCACTTACTTCCACTGCATTAAAGTTTGGAAACCAATATTGAACCTTTTACCTTTTTTTTAGTTTCTAGTTACTTTTCAGATTTAGATTATTAGTGCAAAATACAATCAACTAATAAATGATGATGTATTATTATGGATGGAGCTACCCGACAAGATATAAAGGAGTTGAGATTAGCTCCACCTTAAATGCTTACACATTAATGCATCAGTAATAATAATCCAATAATATAATATATGTTATTCTGAAATGGTTCATGTTGCATAATGAGTACTTTTTCTTTTGAATGCAGGACTTTTACTTGCCCCTCCCTGAACTGCCACCTTAACGTGGTGGAGGGGTTTGTGTGCTCCAGTGATCCTGGTAGCTGCGTTGTCTGGAGCATTAGCTCCTGGTAGGGTCTCCCTTGGCGAATACTCACAAGCTCCCGGCTGAGCACCGAAGTTTAGGAGTTCTCCCCGGTAAACAAGAGGGCCGCCTCGATGCGTTTTTGTGTTGCGAAGAGGACTCTGACTGTGGTTTGTGCGTATGCTCCAAACAGCAGTTCAGAGTACCCGGCCTTCTTGGAGACTCTGGGTGGGGTCCTGGAAAAGGCCCCTCTTGGGGAGTTTTGCTGGGGTACTTCTATGCTCATGTTGGCAACGATTAAGGCACCTGGAGGAGAGTGATTGGGAAGAACGGTCTCCCTGATCTGAACCCGAGTGGTGTTTTGTTGCTGGATTTCTGTGCTGGTCATGGATTGTCCATCACAAACACCATGTTCAAACACAAGGATGCTCATAAGTGTACCTGATAACAGAGCATCCTAGGTCTGAGGTCAATGATTGACTTTATAATCGTATCATCAGACTTACGACCATGTGTTCTGAACACTCGGGTAAAGAGAGGGGCAGAGCTTTTAACTGATCACCACCTGGTGGTAAGTTGGATCAGATGGCGGGGGAGACCGCCGAGCAGACCTGGAAGACCCAAGCGTATTGTGAGGGTTTGCTGGGAACGTTTGGCGGAAGAACCTGTCCAGACGATCTTCACCTCCCACCTCCGAAGATGCTTTTCCCACATCCCGAGGGAGGCTGGGGACATGAAGTCGGAATGGGCCCTGTTCAAAGCCTCCATTGTGGAAGCGGCTGCTTTGAGCTGTGGCCAGAAGGTTGTTGGTGCCTGTCGAGGGGGCAACCCAGGAATCCACTGGTGGACACCTGCGGTGAGGGAAGCCGTCAAGCTGAAGAAAGAGGCCTTTCGTGCCTGGTTGGCACAGGGGACTCTGGAATCAGCTGACAGGTACCAACAGGCCAGAAGGACTGCAGCCTCAGTGGTCATGGAAGCAAAAACTTGGGTGTGGGAGGAGTTTGGAGAGACCATGAAGAATGACTTCCAATCGGCCTTGAAGTTGTTCTGGGACACCGTTAGGAGACTCAGGATGGGTGGGCGGTTCATAGCCCAAGCTCTTTTCAGCAAGGGCGGGGACCTGCTTTCCCGAACTGGGGACATTGTCTGGCGGTGGAAGAAGCACTTTGAGGAGCACCTCAACCGGGGCTCCATGCCACCTTCAGGGAAGGCAGACTGAGGAATTAGGAATTAGGAGCAAAACTCCTTAGTGGCAAATCAACGGGGGGGGGAGATCAGACCTAAGATGCTGAAGTCTCTGGATGCTGTGGGACTGTCATGGTTAACACGCCTATGCAGCATTGCATGGAGGTCTGGATCAGTTAGCCTGGACTGACATACTGGGGTGGTGGTCTCCATTTTGAAGAAGGGGGACCGGAGGATGTGTTCCAACTACCGTGGGATCACACTTCTTAGCCTCCCAGGGAAAGTCTATGCCAGGGTGCTGCAGAGGAGATTAAGGTCGGAGGTTGAATCTTAGATTCAGGAGGAACAATGCGGGTTCCGTCCTGGTTGTGGAATGGTGGACCAGCTTTTCACCCTTGCACGGACACTGGAGGGGGCTTGGGAGTATGCCCAACTGGTCCACATGTGTTTTGTGGATTTGGAAACGGCTTATGACCAGGTTCCCCGGGGTGTCCTGTGGGGAATGCTGCGGGAGTATGGGGTACCGGATCCGCTGTTACGGGCTATCTGGTCCCTGTACAACCAAAGCCAGAGCTGTGTTCGGGTTTTCGGCAGTAAATCTGACTTTTTTTCGGTGGGCGTTGGACTCTTTGTCACCGATCCTGTTCGTGGTCTTTATGGACAGGATTTCTAGGCGCAGTCAGGGATTGGAGGGTGTCCAGTTTGGGGGCCTCAGAATTGCATCTCTGCTCTATGCAGATGATGTCGATCTGATGGCTTCGTCACACAGTGACCTTCAGCTCGCACTGGGCAGGTTTGAGGCCGAATGGGAAGCTACTGTGATAAGAATCAGTACCTCCAAGTCCAAAACCATGGTGCTCAGTAGGAAAAAGGTGGTCTGCGCCCTTAGGTTAGAGATGAGTCTCTGCCCCAAGCGGAGGAGTTTAAGTATTGTTCACAAGTGACGGTAAGATGGAGCGTGAGATTGATAGACGGATCGGTGCGGCGTCTGAGGTCCTACCGATGTTATACCGGACCGTCTTGGTGAATAAGGAGCTAAGCCAGGAGGCAAGGCTCTCAATTTCCCAATCAATCTATGTTTCTATCCTTACGTATGGTCAGCAGCTTTGGGTGGTGACTGAAAGAATAAGATCCCGGATACAAGCGGCGGAAATTAGGTTCCTTCGTAGGGTGTGTTACGTGCTACGACATGGTCGGCACGTATGTTTTTGTCTCCTGTCTTGTTCTCCCTCTGTCCTAAATCCAGGGCACGATCATGGCGATGCCTTACACCTGGGTGAGTGGATGTGGCCACTCATTGGCTCAATCAGAGCTGCACCTGGCAGCCGACGCCCAGGAGCCCTGTTAAGATGGACTCGGCCGAGGCGAACGGAAGAGGCTTGAGAGGAGACACCAGAGTCCCAACCCCGAGAACTAAACCGTGATTTTAGTTGTGTTACGGAGTTGCATCGGGAAAGTGGCCCGTGCAACCGAGTGCACTCAGTGTGTGTGTTTGTGTGTTTAGTGTATTAACCCTTTCTTTTTAGACAACGTTGCAGAAGGAAAGTGGCCTCTGCAACCGAGTCTGTGATACAAAGCTGCAGAGGGAAAGTGGCCCGTGCAGCTGAGTACACTCGCGTTAGAGGTA
>JAVQJD010071733.1:0-16764 GCA_036023655.1 Nannoperca australis | reverse complement strand
GAACAGGCTGTGTCCACGGTGTGATGGATCTGCAGTGATGCTTCCTGCCTGTTTCCTGATTCTGGAGATGTATAAGTCCTGGATGGAGGGCAGGTTGGCACCGGTGATTCTCTCTGCAGACCTCACTGTCCGTTGTAGTCTGTTCTTGTTATGTATGGTGGCCAATCCAAACCACACAGTGATGGAGGTGCAGAGAACAGACTGGATGATGGCAGTGTAGAACTGGACCAGCAGCTCCTGAGGGAGGTCGAATCTCTGGAGCTGGCGCAGGAAGTACATCCTCTGCTGGGCCTTCTTGACGATGGTGTTGATGTTGGCTGTCCACTCCAGGTCATGGGAGATTGTGGATCCCAGAAACCTGAAGGTTTCCACTGCAGACACCGTGCTGAATGGTGATGGGGAGCAGTGTTGTCGAGCTCCTCCTGAAGTCCACTGTCATCTCTACAGTTTTGAGCGTGTTCAGCTCCAGCGCCAGTGAAGGTCCTGTGTTCTGGACTAGTGCATATTTCTGTGAGAGAAACATTGCTGATTTGTTCTCCGGCTAGCTGCAACTACTAGAAACAGTATGTGGGCTCTGTGGCATGTCAGAATGCAAAGCACGCCTGGCTACATGAGCTGTTTAGCTCAAATTTGCAGAGTAACATGCAGTTGGGTCAGATCATGTTCCCATGTTTGTTTGGAACCCAACTGGGACAATCTCTTCTAACGGGTCTCAGTTGTTTTGGTCTGCACACAAATGTGATTACTGTGTTCACACCTGCCCAAACAAACTCCACTAAATGGGAAAATGTACCAGACATCAACTGTGATCAACCAAATGGTTGTTAATAATATGGCAAAAACTGTTTATAAATGATTTCTGCTGTCCCAACATGGTCAAAAACACCAATGAATGTACATTGGCCATCTTTTGAACTGTGATATTTAGTTGACAAAGGGTGGCCCTAACCCTAAATCTGTGCCCTGCAAGCTACAGGAAATGTATAAGAAAAGAAAATGAGAGTGCTGCTGCAGTGCTTAGCCACCCAGCAGCATGCTTCATTTGTCTGTCCAGGTAGTCTGAGACTTGCTATTGTTGTGCTGATGACCCAGTAAGAGTGGCTCTGGGTGAATGGTAGCAATGCCCTCTTCCTGTGTTCCCATCAGCCTGACAAATGAGAGCAGAGGAGAAAAACACTTTGCCACTCAAATGAGCTGCAATGGCTCTTTAATGTTTACACACTGATTTGAATGTGTGTGTATATGTTTGTGCAAGCATTGTACTGCCAATGAGAGGATAAACTCCACACCTTCAAATCTTGACTACTTTAGTCCACATCCAGTTTCCACACTTGATGTGTGTGACCATCAACAAGTTTACACCCACTCCATCGTTGCCGTTCTGTCTCACTATTTGAGTTTGTCTGGTGTTTTGTTTTCTTTGCTTGAGGAGAGACTCCAGGTATTCTTCTGGCGTTGACTACGGGACCTGAGCCAAGTAGACATAGAGAGCATTAAAGTGATGAAAACCTTTCCATAATCATTTCCACACACAGGACGGATTTGGAGTTTCACTCAGCTGATGTGCTCCGTCAAGGGAGACACCGAGATTAATAAAAAATCATAATGGCCCTCTGTATTTACTCCAAGCAGAAGCCATTCAGAAGCTCAGAGAAGCATATACTCTTACCCCATGTAGAGCAGGAACAGACAGCAAAGAAATATATTTTAAGTCCTGACAGTCAAAGAAAACCTTCCTCATTATTATGCATTCTCCTTTGTCTTTGTTTGAGGTACTAATGGCTGACAGAGGGGACACAAAATTATAAATCTTCTTGGAGGAACACAGATTTTCATAATGATCTATTTTTCACACATACACACTAAGAAAAAAGATAAAGTCTTTACTTTTACTAAAGCCCCATTTTGGAGCTCCCGCTCAGCAACTCTTAGACAAATGAAAGCACTTTTCTGCAGCATAATTTGGATTTGTTATCATGTTCTATTACGTTTGGAGAGGGGAGAGAGGGGGGCGAGAGACAAAGAGAAAAAGCAGAGTGAGAGGGGGAAAAATGGAAAAGTGTACCAGCCAAAATGAGCTTCGTATCCTTATGGCAAGGCTAGTTAATATTAAAGTCAATTTATAACCTTTCATAGCGCAGGTCTACAGAGGGAAATTAATCTTGCATGAAGGGTGATTTCTGTGACAAATTACAAGGCTCTGCAGAATGACCGTCACTAACACACAGTTCACCTCTTTTGCAATCTGGGTAAAGAATGTAGAAAGTCTGTGTGTGCATAGTAAGCATATCTACATCTACACTAGACCTCTGTTTCACCTCACTAAACCATCAGCTGTGGATTAAAGTCTCTGAATCTGATATCATTTACCACCAGAACTTCAAGAATATCAACTGAATATGTAGACAGACAAGATATTACTCAATGTAACAGAATATCAGATCATGTCTAGAAAAGGCTGGATTTCCAACCGGACAAAGTGGGCAACTGCCTGAGGCCCCAGACCCCCAAAACCTCCAGGTTCACTAATGTCCTTTGGGCTTTGGTAATTTGATGAGTTCCAATTAAATGGGATGACTAAATTTCAATTAATCAAAGTGTGTTTCCATGTTTTGGAGGGTACTACTGCATGTGTATTTAGCTATGCCTTCAGAGAGAACTGTGATGTCACTTGAGTCAGCGTCTGTCGGGTCTGAAGACTACAAGTTTGAAAACAAAACCAATCTGTTGGTGTGGAGTTAGAGAGAAGTGAGTTTAGACTTCTGTAGCCTGCTCCTCATCTCTGCTGCAGGCTAGAAGCTCAAGGCTACATTAGCTGCTTCTAGCATAACATAACCAAATCGGAACTGTTGGCGGTCTGAGCCCTCGGATAGGCGACATTTAAGCTGCCCAAGCAAAGGGTTAGACTCAGCAGCTTTTTAGAGCAAGTATTTGGACAGTGACACATTTTGTTATTTTGGCTCTGTACAACAACACAATGGATTTAGAATAAAACAATTAGTATGTGCTTAAATTGCAGATGTTCAGTTTTAATTTAAGTGTATAGTCCTAATGAATTTGGTGATTCCCAGACCTTTCCTCAATCGCCCCGGGCGAGGGCAAACCTTTCACCGATCCCTTGAAATGTCTACTGGATGAGTTGGCACCAAATATTGTACTGACATTCATGGAGCCCAGACAGCAAATCCTAATAACATTTGTGTTTAGCATCACCATGATGTTGACATTTCTGGATTTGAATAATTTGGTCACAAACCAAAGTAATGATGTAATGATTATGAAATCATCTGCAACCATTTTTGTAATCAAATGAGTAGTATCGATGTATTATGTAGGGGACTGGGATGCAGAATCAGATTTTTGGTTTTATTGGTTAGATTTGCACATGTTCACAGTCTCATAGACATCTTTCCTGGTGACATACTCTGATCCTCATATTCATGTAAAGGTATTTTCTTCTTTCCCTCCATGCTCTCCCTATTACTCCTCATCCTCTCTCTGTCTGTGTCATTTGTGCTCCACTACACCAGTACATGGTCTGCTGAGTCAAGCCGAGCCCTTTTCAATTCACTGACTTTCTTTGCTTTTCACTTTGTCTGCCAACCATCTTCTCCCACTCTCTTTCAGACACACTCTCTAACCTCTCCTAATACTCCTTTTACTCATCTTCTTCTCTGCCTACCCCTATTCTTTCTCTCTCATCTATTCCCTGCTATTATCCAATTTTGCAGCTTCTCTGCTCATTTCCATTGTACGTTATATTTGCTTTGGGCATTTAGATGTGTGCATTACGGGCCTTATTTTTTCTCTAGGAATGGCTATCGGCCAACCACTTTGGTCCAGACTGAAAAATCTCGACAACTGTTACATGGATTGCAGTGTAAATTTGTTACAGACGTTCATATTACACAGAGGATGAATTTTACTGACTTTAGTGATCCCCTTTTTCTCTACCACCACCATGAGGTTACCATTTGTGGTTTGGAGTGAAATGTCCCTGATAATTATTGAGTTGTATGCTACTGTATGTAACTTGGTACAGACATGTATGTGTTCCTCAGGATAAACTATAATCACTTTGGTGATCCCTTGCAATAACTGCAGAAACAAGCTGTGAACACAACACTGACATATTGTCACCTTTTAAATAGCAACTTGCAGTTTGAAGACCCCAGTGAATCAATGTGTAGGGAATTTTCAATACATACATACATACCGCAGACCTTTCCTTTATTCCAGTTCCTGACATTTCAATTCAATTCAATTCAATTTTATTTATATAGCGCCATATCATAACAAAGTTATCTCAGGGCACTCAATCACATGGAGCAGGTCAAGACCAACTTCCACACACACAAAGACCCAACGTTCCCACCATGAGCAAGCACTAGGCGACAATGGCAAGGAAAAACTCCCTTTTAACAGGTAGAAACCTCGAGCAGAACCAGGCTCTAGGGGGGCGGTCATCTGCCTCGACCGGTTGGGTTGAAAGAAAGGGGGGGGCGGGGGGGGAGCAGGAGAGAGAGAGCTGGAGGAAGGTGAACATACAGTACTACAGTATAACAGTAATAGCAACATTGGCGGTTGAGCAGGAACACAGGGGCAGCAGAAGCAACCACAGATCCAGAATCTACAGCGCCGGAGGCAGAAATACCTGCAGAAATCTTTAGGAGAGAGAGAGAGGGGGACGAGAGAAGCACACAGCTCCACTGGAGTAGTTGGGGTTAAGGGCCTTGCTCAAGAGCACCTCAGTGGTGGTAATGAGGGAGGTGCATTTCACTTTCCCCACGACAATGTTTCCTGCCAGTCCAGGGGATTGAACCTAGTGCTGCTCATTGTGGGATGGTTGGGTCTTTGTAAATATAAGAGTCATTCTCGACCTGCTCTATATGAAAAACTGTCCTGAAAAAACTTTGTTTTGATATGGTGCTGTATAAATAAAACTGAATTGAATTGAATTAATAACATAAAAACCTACAGCATGTAGGTACCTACAGTCAGTGTTTGGTGAATACATCAGACAGACAACTGTGGATTATTTTGCTGTTTCAATCAAGTTGGTGATCACAAGATAAAATAATCATTTGTCAAAGCATGAGGTAGTGCAAATGTGGCTTAGCCTTACATTTTATGTGACTTGGGTACTGAGACATGATTAAGCTCATGCACACTGACAATTGTTGCCAGGAGAATGTAGTAAACGAGTGACAATATCAGAAACTCTCAACCACAGCACAACAAAACAGAAAACATTCTGTTATTCATGTTATCTATCATCATAGATAGAGGTGTGAACTCTGTTTTACTTGGCTGAGAGACTCTCATTCTCCATGGACCTGCCTGATGAAATAAAGGTTGGATAGGAGTCTTCTATACGCTTCACCTGATTTACTGGGTTTAAAAACCCTGCAGGGAATCTCAGGGTAGAAGCTTGTGGCGGTCACTTCAGGTTTAACCACTATGGATATTCACACATGAGCAAATGCATGTCTATAAAGAGTACTGCTGTGTCAGAGGGCGCTGGCAGTCATGTGTTGCACAATGTTAATGCAGAGTTACACTGCATCGCGGGTTTAGTGGGAGACTGAAATGTGCTGTGACATGCAGTCAAACATGCTTCCAGTCCGTGCTGCAGCAGACACACGTCTGCCAGGGGTTGCAGTGACCTCATCATGGACACATTATGAAGATCAAGTGTCGATGCTGAGTAAATGCCACGGCGTAGCAGGGGAGTTTATAAAGATCAGCTTTTTCCATCAGATGCCACAGAAATCTATCTTCCAGACCGGGGTCAAATGCTACGTGCACGCAATTCGTTACTTTTCAACATCTTTGGAGTGACGAATGGGTGCACTGTGCAAATATCAGGACATTTACAGAGCAGAAATATTTAAAAGTCTATTTTTCTGAGATTGCTAAGACACTGACCGAATAAAATCAGGTTTATAGAAGTGAGAAACCCCTCCCATCTTGTGCTGCGAGCTCCCTCTTCTCATATCATCTGTGTGGTTTCCCAGAAGGCATCTTTGTTTCTAACTTGATATCTGGTGACATGATGACCTACCTTTGTCTCCTGCATTTTTCATCAGTTTACGGAAGTAGGCGGAAAGCTGTTAAGGTACAGTGAACACACATATTTCTTCACTGCTTTCTGGCTCCAAAGCCTGGAAATCAAATTTTGTTTTCACTCCATTATTCAGTCTGACATTGTGTTCATGTTAGCTGATTTCTGTTTGGAAGCAGGGTTTATTTTCCGTTGATTTGGCAGATGCTGTCCTAAGGGACTTGCATTGTCTCTCATACACATACATTGGGAACAATTTGGGGTTTAGTGCTCAAGGACACTGAAATGTGGACAGGAGAAGGGGATCAAACCACCAACCCTACAATTAACAACCTGAACAGCTGCCTCATGACCAATCAGTGGTGACTGACATATCCGTCCCATTAATGTCATTTCAAGTCAGCTTCACTAATCAATATTTTTTTTAATAATGAATAGAATTTCTTTGTGTAATGAGTAAGGGGTTTCTGTGGTTCCTCTAAACTGCAAAGTATTTCAGCATCTTTCCGCTTATTTATTTTGGTTTTCTGGCTCACAACTTTCATCAAAAGTAAAAAGCTCACATAAACCCACTGTGCACTACTTGCCGAGCACCAAACAGTGGACAGCCAATGTTAGCAACTAGCTGGTGAACACAGTAGAGAATTTAGCAACTTAAGAGCTTGAGGTGTTAGAGGCTAAAGGGAGAGTATGGCCAGTATGGATGAGATCGATGCAGGTGTGCAAGTCTCCGTAAGTCAATTTAAAGAAATTACTCTTAAATTGGCATATGTGTTCGATCATTTGAGAAAACGTTAATGGCTCTTTACAGCTAAGATGTTGGCATGGTGCATCAGTCACTTGCAGATATTTAGTTAGCACAAAACAAATAACACCCCTTCCAACTAGAGAACAGACACCATGAACACTATGTCAGACTAGATGGATAAAGTGAAACAAAGTGGCAATTCAGTCACATTATGACGCTGTTGGCTGAGTTGCTTTACCATCCAGGGAAATGGCCATCAATGAACACAACACCAGCACTAAGACAATGGCAAAAAACTAACAAAACTAAAATTGGAGATGTAAATGGCGAATCCGACGTTCAGAACCAGGCTAGTGGTTCACACAAACAGACCAAATAAAGTCATGCACTCACACTCATCCATAGACCCAAACAACAAACAGACAAAGAAAAAAAAGGACTGCAGTGGTTTAAATCATATTGCCTAAATCATAAGGATATGGACATCATGCTTAACTGAAAAAAATAAATGATTAAAGGATGCATATATATAACCCTAACCCCATGAGTGAGAGCACTACTCTTATTGAAGCAGACGGGAGAAGAAGGAATGAAAAATTTGCCAGCGAGGCAGCAGGGAGATCAGGTTAGGTTCAGAATGGACTTGCAGCATGTGAAATTAGCTTCCCTGCTGTAAGTTACAGCCCCTCTGCTGAAGAGAATATAAATATTTCCCCGTACTTTAGTGCCCCTGGGTTTAAACCTTTGCGAGCGCAGAGCACAACAGGGATATACATTATAGCTTTTGTCAGACCATAAAAAACATGTTTCTTGATGCTTCAGCTGTGATTCGCCGGTGGAGGTAGGGGGGTGGGTGGCAGGGAGAACAGTGGGGTGTTTTTTTGCACTTCAAAATAACCCAATATGTCTCCACAGACATGCGATAATGGTACATGTCAACAGAGGTTAGCAGCAGAGGACGACTCAAGAGCTTACTCTACACATAATATACATGTTATGAAATGAGACAAAGATTTGGCAGCAGAATATTTTTGCTGCTATAGCTACAGCTCAGAGATATTTGGAAACACCATAATTCTGCATATTGCTCATGACATACAACCATAAGAAACGAGTGCTTTTCTTTCATGGTGTGTGCTGAAATGTTCCACACAGACCAGTAAGGCACAGACATAGAAAGCCTCGTCTATGTCTTGGCAGCAGACCTTAATGTTTGTGTTGCTTTGAGGTAACAGAGTGTGTGATATTGTGGAAATGCTGGATGCACAAGTGTCTTGTTTGCACTTGCAAATTATGTTCTCAATTTGAGGATAACATTGAGTTTCTTCGAGAGACACACAAAGTAAAAAGGTCATCTGTTTATCAGAAACCTGTTAGCTCAGAGGTGTCCAACAGCTCTGTTGACACAGGAGACGATGTGTGGGAATGCTTGCTTTCTGCATTATGTATATGGACTCTTTCGTGCATGTGTTTGTAAATGCAAAAAGCCCCTGTTTGCAAAAGAGCACTGGGGATCTGACAGCCTTTACATGAAGTTCATCAATCAATGTGCATCAATTATAGCAGTCTGATCTGTTAAAGTTCTGTCAGTTTGGGACCGGAGGCTACATACCTTTCAAAGGAGCAACAAGCAGCATTTTCAAACATTTTTGATATATTAACTCTGATATCATATGTTTTTATGTGCATTATTAATGTGTGCATAATAAGACACTGTGGAAAAACAAAAAATGCTACTCCTTTGGTTGAGAGTCTTCTGCTTCTTTTACAGTAAACACAGCATTCATGTCATTCTGCCCTCACTGTTATAAGCCTCACATCTACTTAACAGACCAATGAACAGAGAAGGAAAAGAGCAGGTGGGTCCAGACCTTTATTGCATGCCCCCCTCTCTATCCCTTAGGGTACACATGAAGAGAAAAATGCCTTCATTAAAACAAACAAGATAAATCTATCAGAGAAAATATGCTTGGAAGAGGTTTTGTTTTATTACATCTGTGCAGCCAGTTCCTGCAAAGTTAGAAAAACATTAATCTCACCTTTGTTTCGCTTGTCCGAGTAAGATTTTGAATATGCCGGCGGCTCGATGTGGTGCCCCCTCCGGCTGAAGGGTGCTAATGGCTGCTTTAAACTTCAACAGGCAACACAAAAGTGAGATTTTTGCTTTATTGTATATGTTTTCAAAGAGCATTTTGGGGATTTACAATAGAAATGTCTTCAAGATGAAGACTACTTGGTAACTTGTCAACCACCGATACATCAGCACACAGCCACTTCCCTGAGCTTTTCTTTGGGACCGTGTGGGACTTCCTCACAGTGGACTGTCAGCAGGACTGTGGAAAAACTCATGCGACTCTAAGACATATATGTCTCAGAGTGACTTTTTTTTTTATCCTCTGTTCTTGCCCAGGTCTCACAGTAATGGAGCTGTTTTGTACTTAAGAAATAAACAAAAGAGATGAGAATATTAGTTGCTTGTGACTTAGAAATTAATAACTAGGAAGTGGTTGTTGCAAAAATATGACCACAGCTTTAAAAAAATCTGGGAAATGACCGGGCCAATTAGTTTTTTCATTCTGTTTTTCCTTTTGAATATGTTCAGAAAAGTTTGAGAACAAAGTATTGTTGCTCTCAGGTGTCTTTTTACATGTGTTGTGAATAAAGCAGTCTTTCTTTGTGCTATAAAAGAGGCCACCAATACTGTCATGGTGGTGAATGTATGGTTATTTTCAATTTATATTTTTGAAAAATATATATTTATGATCTATAGAGACATGGAGGTCGAACAGCATACAGAACTTACATTTACTGCTCTCTCATAGAGTGCAGTCACACATGGGACCAAAAAAAAGGCCCCGCATTACGTAAGTACGGGAAAAAAAGGAGTATGAGGAACAGCTTTTCTCCAGATGAACTATTATCAAGTATTTATGGTGTCAGCGAAGACCTCGCAACTCAGACAGGCAGTGACAAATCACTCACACAATAACCCCTTCTCCCCTTCTTCCGCTGGAGCAAACGAGGGAGCCATTAGAGGGGAAACAAAGTGTTTAACCTCAAGAAAAACACACAAACAGACAGAGGCCTGCACTATCAGAGGAAACCTGCACAAACACAGGTGGTGTGATTAAGTCTGGCCACATATATGACATGAGACGTCTGTACATGACTCCACACATAACACACACACCCACACACACACACAGCCAAAGAAAATCCATTTTAACAGGTCATTTAGTTGCAGAGCATCTTAGAGTTTTTTTATTTTCTTAAAGCTGCAGTAGAACGTGGCAGATTAGCCAGGCTTGTTAGCATGCTGTCTGCACTAACAGCTGTCAAAGTCTTGTTTCCAGTCTTGTATTTTTACATGCAATCGTACAGTAAAAGCAACCGAAGCAGAACACGTCCATGGGATCAAGATAATGTCAAATAAATATACTTGAGTATCTTGACATAAATCTCAAAACACAAGCATGTAACATTCTGACCTTTTTCATTTAGGTTGTTATTCCACATTGCACATGATTTCCCACAAGCCACTTGTCTTTTTCTAAGTGATAATTGTTAGGGTTTATGGTTTTGTTATTATGCACTGCACGTCTAAGAGATTTGGATATCACTCAAACTGTGTGAGAGACATCTGTGACATAATTTCCCTTCGATCTTCCTAGGAAAAGTTTCAGTATTTGTAGATGGCACTCCAACAATAGCTATTACTGCTATAGAAAAATTCTGCTATTATACACTTTTATACTTTTGAGCCTTCTTGTTCCAACATGGATGAGAAGTCCTTCAACATCTACAATCTACATCTACAACTGCATCTGCTAACGAAGATCCAGTGAAACAACAACTAGACAGTTGCCAGGATGCATTTTTTCACTGATATAATTATTAGTAAATGTTATTGAACATCTCAACACACTTCACTACCAACACAACAATAACCCTAACACTGAACATACAAACTGTCACTGTCAATGTATTTAACTTGTTTTCCCTACAATATTAAAAAGCATAAAAGGGCATGGTTAACTTTTCATTGGTTGTTTCAAAGTACTTGTTTAATGTTAGGGAACAATTGAGGCCTTGATTAAATATCTCAATATATAAAAGCCAACATCTTTCAGACTACTGTCCCGAGTTTGTAACAGAAGCTTTTCTCTAATAAATGTGTCTCCCAGCCCAGGTCCAGATGACTCCTGAATACACTCAAATGAAGTTAAATACTATTTTGACAAGCAGTCATTACCAAGCTGCAGATAAAATCATTATTTAGAAATAAACAAAATATGTTATAAGAAAAAAAATGAGTTAATGGCAGCGGCTCTGCTGTGAGATTGACTATATTGACATTCAAAATGAGCGATGACAGAGAAGGTCAGAAACAACAAAAGGTTGTCCTATTCAACAACAACAACAGCCACAAAGCATCTGTTTCCACAGCTGAATGAACTGCAAAAATGTGTTTATGCTTGTTACACAAGTAATGTGTGAAAAAAATTCTAAAATACGTACTAAATATAAACGCAGCTGGATGCTGTGTACATTCAGCGCTATACAACCTTTTCATAAGCTCTGTAGTAGTCCTCCTGACGAGTAAACGGAATGTGTACTGGTGAAGTGCTCCTTGTTTGTTTTGGTAGGCTAAACCTAACAACACATGGGACGCAGGACACTAACTTTGGTTTTCAATGTCAAAGGCATGTGCTTTTTATCTCCATCCACCTTGACCTCCTCCTGACCTGTAGTGTGTAGTAAGGGTGTTTTCCTGGGTTTCAAAACCATTGCCATACGACAAAATAAGGCAGCGGTAATGTCTCCTCCAAAACATATTTGGCTAAGCAAATTGCTGTATATTAACAGTGTCTTTTATAGGAGACATAGTTAGTTATTTCTACCTTTTCTTCTTTTGGTAATAGTGTTGTAGGAATGATGTATTTCTGTAGTCAAACCCAGAAGTTGGCGTTACCCTGGTTTCCTCGCCTACAAGCCAATGGGATTTTTCCAGTGGATTTTGGTTCACTGCAGAAAATAAGCTCCATGGCAAACAAAAGTTTATGAAACTTACAAAACTCATCATTTTTAAATGTGATTGACACAAGTAAAAAGCTAACATTAGGCTATAAACGCACCATGGTCACATGACTTCAACATCACTGCCAGTAACATTCCAACTTGTAGCTATCTTTTCTACACTCCTTTCAGAAAGTTTGAGTTAGAATAGTTTGCAGGAATGCGAGTATAAACACAACGAGGCTGTAAAGGCAGACGAGTGAGTCGATGAGTTTCTGTGTTCGGCGTGATGATGTTTAATCTCCCCGACAACCTCTGTAGTCTCATTTAGCCACTTATTTTAGGCATCTAACCAAAACCCATTCAGAAACCCATTGACTTCCAGTCGAGGGAAGTGCAACAATTCTAAAAAATGTTGAGGCGTTGGACTCCTGCATCACTGTATTGCTGTTGCTGTTGCTGCTGACTGAAACATATTACATTCGCCAGACGACATTTCCCAGGACAAATATGCCAGGTTTACTCTCCAGTATGTTTTATCAGAGACACAGTATGAAAACACGTTTCTACACTACATTATTGCACTGCACACATTTCTACCACATCATAACTGATTTGAAATTGAATGAGCTGTTAAGGCCTGTTTTTGCCCTGCACAGACACACATGCACTTTTGCCTTTTAACACCACACACAGACTGGCCCTGCGGGGATCCCACCTTCCTTCCTCCATCCAGCCTGGCCCACCCTGTGCCTGACTTTGGACAAGACACACCTGCTTCCACTCAACCTCAGCCCCTTTGAAGTGAACATGTGGAGGTTTCTTTCTACAGCGCCTAGGGCTGCTCTGCCCTAATTTCCCACTGTATACACAGATTATCTGTGCCTGGGTAATGCAAACAGAGGGATCATCTAAATGTATGTGAACGCCCCTAATGGCCCCTGCCAATTGGTCCTGGAATAGGGCTGTTGGATCTGGGGTGGCTATAGTTAAGATTTGCACTGTACCTATTCGTCAAAGGGATTACACAGGTCTGCAGGGGTTGTTCCATGACTCAGAAGTTATTGAAATGGGAGTCATACATACTTACGATGTATATATATTATGCCTTTCTGTTGGATTTGGAATGAGCTGCCTCTACTTATTCATAAGCTAAACATGAAACTATTCCAACTCCTTGAGAGGTTTGGATATGTTTTGCAATCAGTGAAGATTTCCTTGGATGAATATTTGAGTTGGAGGTCTATTCTGCTTGGCACTGCTGTTGACATTGTTTAGATTAACTTGAGACAGCAGTAGTGCTGCAAATATTAGCCATGCAAGCTATTCAAATAAAAATTTAATTAATTTATGAAATAGTATATTAAAGCAGAAATCAAAACTGAAACCATTTATTTGGCTGGTTTTGAAAATTGATGCTCAAGTAATGATTTCTTTCAACTTACACACTTGGATCCAATTCATCCACATTTAACCAAGAACCCCTAAGTGTCACTCCAAATGAAAGACAACCACAACACAGTGTGGGATGCAGTTAATGAGTTTAAATGTACAACAGCATCTGTTATGAGCCTCTATGAGTCAGACTGACAGGTACGGGCAGAAAATCCACAGTCATGGAAAACAAGCTGCTTCCCACAGATGTTGCTGACAGATGACAGTTGCTGGGCATCGTCAAACCCATCATGAAGAAAGGAGAGCTCCCGCTTTGCACCTGATAGAGCACACAAAGGCTTTCAGGCAGCAGGCCCGGGAATTCAGCTCAACCCCCGGGAAGCCAGAGAAAGCCACCTGGAGGGACAGCAAAGCCAAAAGAACTCTTCCTCAGTACAATAACTTCACCGTGAAATCAGCCCACTCTCATGCAGCACTTTGTTAATAAGGATTTGGTGCTTGTGAATGCTCATTGAAAGCAGATGCCTGCCTGCCTGCCTGCCTGCCTGCCTGCCTCACCCACTAACCCCATTTAAACAAATCATTATTTTCAGGGATGTACCCCATGGCGGATGACAGGTTCCCATGATACACGTTCGTCAGCCATTCACCTTCCAAAGATGACAGATTAGGAATCATCCGGATGTGCAGTTGCAGCTACATCAGAAGCCGATCTGTAATGGGAAAATATACGATTTACATCTGCTGTGATGAAAATTACAGCTGAGTTTAAACCGGCGTTCTTCGGCTCGGTGTAGACGCTCGTGTCTTGGACGGACTGCAGATGATGTCAGGGCCTGTGCACGAAACCACTGCTGACTTTTGACAAATTGCCATCTTTGATTTTATTGGTGTTTGACCTTGAAACTGATGTGGAATCCCTTCATATTATGAGAGGGCATAGATTATGAGCCAATGTGTTTTCAATAGAGCCCAGATCTATCCATGCAAGCTGTTTCACAAGCGTTTTGAAGTGGTTATTCAGGGAGTGCCATAAGTGAGAGGGACAGGGATTGCCTTTCCAAAAGCTTCTTTAGGGCACACAGGGCATCCTTAAAATCATTTACAATATATCCTATGCTGCACTGTAATATAATCTAAACCAGACTGGGAGCCATGGCTTGAAGCTTTCATACTCTGTAATTGTCTTCAACTGGAAACATCTTGCTTTTTATCGTAATATGTAATATATATATGCTGTAATGTAAAAGAGTGCTATGACTAAATATAAACCAGGACTGTGATATCTCCACTGACAAAAGTTACCAAAATAGACAGACCATAAAGGAATGTTGTAAAAATATTGCCAGCTTCAATTTCAATCAAAGCCCTATGGAAATAAACTTTATACGTTTGTTTTATCTTCTGTTTTACTGAATAATGGAGGCAACATTTCCAAATGTAAAGGCTGTCGAGTCAGCTGTTCTGGACTGTCATTTCTAATAGAACAAACAATTTAATTTAAGAAGGTAGTCTTGTAAATGTCTGTCTAGTGTCCTAAATCATCCTCAAGGCAAAGATACTAATACAAGTTATACTTATAAGCATTAGCAGACGTCATTCAGTTAAACAGTAGGACAACGTCTATGACTGTCTAATACTCCACACAAACAGCACTAATCCCATGCAGGACGATGAAATGCTCTTGGGATGATATGCATTTTTTAGAACAACAAAGGAAAAAAGATTATAGATACTGTAGTCCAAGTAACAAAAACAATGTAACAATTTAAGAAGGTAGTAAGTAAAGTACAGTAACAATACTGTGTGATGTTGACTTTTGCACCAATCCACCACTGACTTCTTGCCTTTATGATGGATTGCAGCCTCACGCACAACTCAGCCCCATCAGAATACACATGGGTATGCCATTTCCCTAATCCAACTTATATCAAAAGACACAATTTATTATCCCTTCTCCCCCCTCCCCAACCATTTTCTTTCTCCCGGGCTATGATGAGGTATGGAGAAACAGAGAGGATTATGTTACCAGGAAATTGAAAAGGTGCAAGAGCAGCCAGAGATGTGAGATTACTCTGGTTTATAACATAGCCTGATGAGGATAACACGTGTGTATTTAACACGGTGCGTGAGAGGGTCCTGCCTACAGGGTATAGTTGGATTGAAGGTGGTGATAGACTGAGCGATACCTGCAGATAAATGAGAACGCAGAGAGGGAGGGGATTGTGTTTGGCTCTGTGTTGTGGTTTGCTCCTGAGTAAGGTGAGGCCTGTGTACATCTGCTTATATATGTTTAAATCTGATTATAATGTAGGCCACAGGAAGACAGTGTCTGTCAGCAGCATTGTATAGAAAAACAGAGCTTTTTAAGCTTGGCACTGCACTAAATACGGTACGCACAACATTAAAACTCACACTGAGAATCTCATTTGATCTTCAAGGACATTATTGTAAGCTCTTGTAAAACCTAGCCATTAGCCTGAGCCCCCACGGCAACAGCATGTACGTTTGTTTCTTCAGGGACATTTAGTGTGGGGATAGCAGAGTGGAACATAAATTACAATAGACCCCAGAAAGGATGTGTGCATGTACATAATATGTTTGTGTTGTGATTATGTTTGTAATAGGGGCACATTTGTATGAATAATTCAGTAATGGTGCACACCATGAAGGTGCATGTCTATTGTGTGCAAGTCCATGTGTATTAGCATGCACAGTAAAATGACAGCAGGAGGTCTCTTCAGAAGTGCACCTGCTGTGAATCAACCCTGGGTTTATTTTAAAGGTAATTAACACTGTAATTATTGACTAATTACACGTTGTGGCCATTGGAACTGCTGCTAATA
This sequence comes from Nannoperca australis, assembly GCA_036023655.1. Taxonomy (NCBI): domain Eukaryota; kingdom Metazoa; phylum Chordata; class Actinopteri; order Centrarchiformes; family Percichthyidae; genus Nannoperca; species Nannoperca australis. The sequence goes on along the minus strand of JAVQJD010071733.1, from coordinate 695 downwards.
ATTTCTGTCATTTCCAGATAAAAAATAGTGAAAACTGTGTGTAGGTGGAGGAGAATAGCAAAACTTTGTGTATATGTTCCAAGAGGGGCATGGCTTCACAGACAATAAGCAGAACATAATGTGCAACGAGACATAGTAATTGACTCAGATTTTCCTATTGTGATTATCCTTTCCATAATGGCATTAGATGGGCAATGTTAATGAAGACCTGAAGCCAGCAACTACGATGTGACAATAATAAGTATGCAGCGGGTATGTGTCATGACTTCAGAGCCTCCACTGAGCCAGAAAATCAAAGGTGAGGAAAGAAATGTGCAGTTTCTATTGTGCTAATAACAGTCTCTGCCCATAGTTGTCCAATTCTATATAATTATATTTATGGAGTCATGTGTATATGTTTGCTCATAACCCTCTGTCAGACTAGGATGGCATACTCCAATAAATATTTTGTGGGAATCTGGGGTCTAATAAAGTACTAGAAGGTAATTTTAAGAGTCAGCACCAAAATACAAAAGCCAATGATGCAAGATTAGGGATACTTGATGACCATAAATAGGTCACTCTAGACCTGAGGTCGGCAACCCGCGGCTCCGGAGCCGCATGCGGCTCTTTCATCCTTACACTGCGGCTCCGCGTGGCTTGGGAAAATAAATCATAATAATTTAAGTATTTAATTGAAGTGTATTTTATTTGTG
>JAVQJD010071706.1:0-29069 GCA_036023655.1 Nannoperca australis | reverse complement strand
CCCCCCCCCCCCCCCCCCCCCCCCCCCCCCCCCCCCCCCCCCCCCCCCCCCCCCCCCCCCCCCGACACACGATGCATCAGACTAACCCGAATGTACAGCAAGATCGCCATCCTTCCTTTTTTTACAAATGTTTATATTTCACATGCGTGGAACCATTTGAGGCTACACCACAACACATGATGATTGTGGTTAATTAAAAGAGACCCAGGAGAGATCTGGAAAATTCCCTAGTGGTAGAGCCACTGGAAACCTTCAGGGACAGACTGCTCATTGTGATCCCCTCCAGCAGCGGCAGCAAGCTGTCCCTCATTCTGGGGAGGAAGGAGAAATGTGGAGACTTTGACATTGAATACAGCCTGAAGATCTTTGGATGGCACACTGATGATGCTGGTCATCTGTTGAACTGCAACTGAGAGGTCACATGGAACTACTAACAGCCGAGTGGATTCAGTACATATATCATGTACTGATGTGTGTGCCATATGTCTTTGCACACAGGGACTTCTTGTTACTCTCAAGATGAATTGTAAAATTTTTGGTGACCCCTTAGCTTTTCTAGTTAACTAGTGCCATCATCAGGTCAAAATACTTGCTGCACTTCCAATACTATTATATTATGTAATATTATGATTATGATATTATTAAATATTTGATACGTACCTGACAAACTAATGACATTTCCATCAGCCTCAGATGCACTTTGAGTCTAGTGCTAGCTAGCAGATTTTAGCATGCCAACATGATAACCTAAGATGAACATGTTAAACGTTATACCTAAACATTTAGTTTACCACTGTGCCGAAGTACAGCCTCACAGAGGCACTAGTGTGGCTGTTCACTCTTAGTCTTGTTAACACAAGCAAGTCTCGTCACCCTCAAAAACCACAAACAAATCTTCCAAACCAGGACAGAAACCTTCAAACATGCTTAGTGTAGCTGCCTTGATCTAACTGTATGACTGACAAGAGGAGAAATAAGTGTACAATGTTTGCAGACTTATGGTCTTAGACTCCCTCTGTTCAGCTTAGTACATCTGCTGCTTAGAAATTGACACAACATGAATTATACCTTATAGGATTCCTACAAGTTCAAAGCAGCCATCTTGGTACATAAACAGGCCTCGTTACAAATGCACGTTGACACTACAAGCATCTCTGCTCCCCCATTTCTGAGCATTTAATGTGAGTGGCTCTTTGCTCTCTCACAGGTGCAAGTCCTGGTCTACAATGTGCTGCCTCCATGTTCTTTGTTTCTCTTTTCCCTTTCATTCTTCATCAAGAACAAATACATTTATCTCATAATGGGATCCCTTTTGATAAAAAGCAGTCTTCTGTCATTCTGTTGGAGGTGCCAGAGTGTTGGATGGTGAGAAACTCCAGGTTAAGTACTTTCTTTTATCATTGCTCCTTTTTATATGCAAATCACCCTGCCCGCCCATCTATTTACTGTTGCAGGTATTCAGACAGGGCCTCAAACCGTGCCAGCTACAGACCGCAGCCTGCCATCCGGCGCCAGCGTGGGACTTGAAATAGATTTGATTAGGATTCAAAAATACGCCTTTGATCTCATGTTTGTTAGGCAAATGCAGCCGCATGACAATATGCTTGAGAGGATGGAATGATTCTGCTGGCGTTTACAAAATAATGGACAATCTAATTGTACTGTAATGCGGGGTGTGCGCAGTTATTAATTTGTGAGGTGCAGTGAGCCAGAAACTGGGTTCATTTGCATCCAGTTCCGACAGGTTGTGAGAGAGGCAGCGGTTTGGCTTCAAACAAATATGCTGTTGCCTATAGATAATCAGCGCTCTGTTGCTGTGTGGCACAAACTCACTACCTGCTGTCAGGATGAATAGACTGTCATTTTGTCTATAAATATGAAATACGGGGCAGGGGTTTTCAATAATTAGATTTACCAATACATAGTAGGATGCTCATTGCTGACCACACTTATGTAAATTCACAGCCCTGGAACTGATTTGGTCTTTCTGACAAAAAAAAGACTGACTTTCATCTGTACTCATCTAAATTGAGGCGAAAATGCTGTCAAGACTTAACATAGAAAGACCAGCATACACAAGTGTAACCATTCCATAATCTCACAGTTTTCATTACAGCATCTTAAAATGGGACACTTTTGCTTTCTTACCATCCAAGAGCGCACCAAACAGACACAGCAGAAATGAGCCTGTCATTTTAAATGTTGAGTCACACACCCAAAAGACCTCAGTGACCCAGATCAAGATCAAGCCCGACATGCATTATTTAAACCATGTGTGTGATTTGAGAGTTAACCCACTTCTAAAAATACAACCATGATGTGCGCTTTAATACGACAACACATTTAGCATTTTATGGCAGATTTTGATTTCAGTGACGATTATACATTTGCACTGTACTGAGCTCTTTCATCTTTCATTATACAGAGGCCAGCCACAGTGATTGGACCAAATAACCCACTCCACATTCATTATTAACTACATTACACACTATTCTCTGATGAGCTGTAATTCTCCTTGCATGGGCACAGCTGGAGGGCCTGAACAAAGGTTTTAACATACCTAACTCTGAGCTAGTTGGAAGTTGCAGTGAGAGTCTATTAAAAGAAGTCTTCTACATAGGTAAACACTGTGAGATTAGTAGCAGCTGGCCAACTCACATAATTAAATTGTTGTCGTAGCACAATGACAGTCAATGTTCTTTTTCCATTCCCAGTCAAGGATAAACGAGCCTATTTTCTCTCTTTTGGGGCATGCGCTAAGACTGACTCAAAAAGCTCCCCCTTACTTTAAGCTTTTTCAGGCTGTAATTGACAATACTTGAGGCTCGAGCTTTGGAAAAGACCATGGATTTCCCTGGATTAGAGTGTAAGGGCCAAGGCTATTCCATCTTCTGCAACTAGATTAAATCGCTTGATTGGTAAGGAAGCTAAAGAGACGGCTGTGGCGGATTGCCAAGATATAACGTTCTTGCTCTGCATCCGAGGTGAAAGGTTAACCGTCCGGTCCAGAAGGGCTTCAAACCGTTTGGCCTTGACCGTGTGGGTCAGAGGATGGCAGTCATAAATCACACGCCAATGAACTGCAATCAAAGTGCAGCATCAGGCCACTTCACATCCCATCTTCAGTGACAGGTGAAAAACATTGTCGCCTTTTCTATCAGTATTTTAGAAAAAATGGGTATGCAGTCACAGGCAAACATACATACCGCGCACACTTGGTCCCTTCTGCACATACACAAGATATGGTCAAATACACTCAAGCCTTTTCATTTCCTGTTCATTTGCTGTTCTCACACAGCAGTCACACAACCTTGACTTGTTTCTTTCACATCAGTTTATGGTGTCTTATGCCCCCCCCCCCCTCTGTATCTTCCTCTGCACCGCAGCTTCCCTAAGGCTTGAGGCTTTGAATAGCTTGGGTGCAAAAGTGAAGCGTTTTATATAATGCAGTGGGTCCTCTAAAGTTCTAATCCATGATTGGTTTACAGCAGCATTTCCACCAGTGGTCCAATATTTGATACATACAAAAGAGTCCACAGTGTATGCAGTTTATGGTGTGCAGTTAAATGTGGACAATGTAGATTCAGGACTGGACACATCTAGGATTGACGCTTTAAAGAACCTTTATCTTCCATGGAGGTTATGTTGTCAGTTTGTCTGTTTGTTATCAGAATATCTGGAACAGATTTTAATTACATTTGGTAAAATAACATAAGTCAGTGGACTTAACTGAGCATGAAGGTTCATTCTTGACCTTGAAAATAGCAGTTTGACCCAAAAATATCTTTATCAGACAGATATCATGGTCTTCATGGTCTGTCATGGTCTTCCATGCCCAGCCATGGGATTTTGGTGGTAGTGTGTCAACATTTTTTAAATTTTCTCATGTAGTACTACATTTAAATATCATAGACTGGGGATCAAATCAGTATTTTCTGAATTGAGAATGGATCAAACGGCCATGTATATGTGAAATGGGTCAAACCCACAGAGAATCATCCCCTGACTCTGCAGTTGCTTTCAGTTCTACAGAGCTTTAAATGTCTTTCAGTTCATTGTTTTGGTTTTCCATCTACAACATTCACCAAATGTGCTCTAACTGCCCAGCACCAAACTTATCATCTACCTGGTGGAACATTTAGTAGCTGAAGAGCCAGATCTATTTCTGTGAGGAGTTGGTGTAGAGCAAAATAAAGCTACATAAGGGTCAGTATTGGATTTATGTTCATCAGGTGGACACAAACATGACTCTAAATGAACGCTATCGTTGCTCCGTATCTGCTGGATTCTTAAATTGACCACTGTTTGCTAACAAGTTTGCCATATCAACTTTTTCAAGAAAATATGTCTTGTGTTTGTCTGTATCTGTTGTCCCCAAGTAGACAAAAGTCAATTATTGCAGGTTTAAATGTTCTGTATGTAACTTTTACCAACATTTTAATGACATATTAATCACTTTATATTGCTTCTGTGTAAACGGACTGTAACGTAACTTAAAAAAATAAGACCTTTCCCGACTTTCTCGGTTGCCTATAGCAGCAAGTGGACTGATTTCTATGTAGAGGACTCGGGGTTGGATTTTGTGACCTTTTGCACGGTCCCGAGGGCCTGACCTCTCAGCTACAGGTCAGAGTTCAACTTCTCAACAGCCACAATCAAAACAAAAGAAGAAGCTCATCACAGTAGCTAACGTAACATTAGAAATTAAGCCTGCTAACATCAACAAACAAGATGCATATACACATCTATATATATATATATATATATAGCTCCCATTTCTGGGAGGCGAATGTTTTCAAAGTGATGTGAATTGTTTGAAATTTATCATGAGGCTTTTTTGTTGTTGAACCATCAGGTTTTGCTGTTGAAAAATGTTTGAATCGAGCAGCTATCTTCAGCACATATTCTCAATATTCGGCTGCAAATGAAGCACTCGCTACCCCCACCACTGACCCTCCGTCCCTGCCGTAATGTTGTTCATTTGTCACGAGTTGAGGAGACACACAGTAGCAGAAACGCCAGTGAAAACCTGACAGTAAACTCCCACGACGCCTCTAACGTCCACAGCTACAGCGAAAGGAAGCGATCACGCAGCCTTGATTTGGCAGTTCTCATGCAGTCATTGTCTCGGGAGTGATAAACGGCCTACATCACAGTCACAGCCAACCACATCCCAAACTAATTACTGGACTGGCAGGTCTGTATTCATTGTGGGCCTTGCAAACGCACATGCCCAGATTTCTATCTCCTTCTCATTCATGAAAAGGCCATTACCACAAAGCCCTCAGTCAGGTGAAAGAGGAATGATGTTTTCTCTGTAACAGAAGGAAACATGCCAAAAATTCCTGCCATCTTGAATGTTGAATGTATTTTTTTTCAATCTTCTTAGCACCTGAGGGAGAGTTAGATATCATACGGGTCTAACCTGCAAGCAATCATTGCCTATTTACGCCTCGCAGAACCAACGTTAGGTGAAAATCTTCAAAGGGACTCACTGTGCCGCCACTTAGACAGATAATATGTTCCACTATAAAAGGGCCTTTCATTGACATTTAAATACCATTTCATCCCCATCATCCAGCACAATGCCGAAAAAAATTGTTTCTTTAATATCCCCTCTTCTGTTGCTTCTAGTTTTCAACCATTCCAAAATATTAGTATTAATCCCAATACTCAGAGTATGTAACTGCTCTTTTTCCTCCTCATTTCTTGTTGAGTCAGAGGCACCGGAAGAAAGTCACATTTAACTTTATCTTCCATGGTCAATCTATTTAACACTGTAAGCAGACTGAAATGGTTGGAGTGAAAGTGTCTGGGGAAATATCAGGGGCTGGGAAGACGTCCAATGATGCTGTGATTTATGGTTTCATTACTGCATCTACTACTGTAGAAAAGATCCCTGTGTGAATCTCTGCTCTGAACATCTCTGTGCGTCATACCGGCGATTAACATCACTCCCACAAGAAAATACATGTAGGCCAAAGAGGAATATATGCCATCCTTATTGAAGAGTTACTTAATCTTGCTATTTTACAAACCTTTGTGGGCCTGGAAAACTAATTTAAAAATATTATTACATTATGCAGGCAAATGGTGATTTAAAGATGATATTAAAATAGCAAACAATGTCTGGTGAGCTCAGTGAGCTTGTCAAGGTTCCACTATATCATACAGAAACTCAAAGTCAGAGGAGAGTAAGAGGAATATGCTTACTTCACTGGAGAAAGCCATATCTGACAGATTGCATTTTATAACCTATAAAACATTCATGCAATGAATCACTTAATATATCGAAATACAGGAGAGCTGGCTGGGTGCAAAGAATAGAATTCTATTTCATTCCTCTGAAAACACACTGTCATATAACTTACTTTTGGAAATGAAAGGAGTGAAGAAGAATGCATAATGCATCTGAAATGGGCTGAACAAAAGGGATACGTATCACAGGTATTCATGCAGAGCTATTAGTTTCTTATTGAACTATGTATCAAGGTGCTGTCTTCAAAAGGGCAACAGATAGTGCAATCACTCTGATACACTGACCTATTATTTGGAAATCTTGTCTAGACTCTGTCCTGAAATAACCAAAAGTTCCAGAATTCCGGGGAAAATATGTTGTTTAGAAATTATACTTTGTTTTTAATATCTGATATGTTCTGTCCTGCATTTGTGTATTTTTAAATGTATTGTTAATAGTTCTGTATCGTTTAAAGAAAGAAAAAAGGTCTTTGGGGACGTGACTGTGTCTGTATTTGATTGGCAGCAGCTGCAGAGTGCCGGTGTTACACAAGTCAACAAGCTTTAGCTTTAGCCACAAGTCATGGGCAGACAGCGTGTTGTTAGCGGTGATTTTGAAGGGTTAGGACCACATCGGCGTCTAACCGGACTGAAGTGACATTTGCCGGCACGTGTACATGCTGTTTAATGTGCTGCAGCTGAGCGAGCTAATTGGCTATCTAGTCTGCAAATTGACATTAGCAGAGCACTCTCCCTGGGTGAATGTTTGTTTGGTCATTCAACAAGCGGAGGGGCAGGACAAGACGTGTGTTCATGTTTAAACGTTAGATAAGGAGACTTTAGCAGGAACGCTAATGTAGGCCTGTGGTGTGTAGCTGCTGCATGCATGCTCCATGTGACCGTCAGCTCTGCATAAGATAGAACGCTGACGTTACAGAAAATTAAAAATTAAAAATATAAATGTCTCCTGTTTGGTTTCTCAAAGGAGAACACAGGACAGGTGATTTACAAAGCAGACAGTTGCTTCATAAACCTTTATAATGAATTATGTCTCATAATAACAGTGATAAGGCGTAACATATTGGTTTCTATGTTTATATGCATTAAAAGATCACTTATCACAATTTTATATGAACATTTCCAAAATGTTATGAACTCAGTGGTTCTGCCTGAAAGTGTGAGTGCTTATGTTTAGCTAATTGTCAGCTTCAGTTAAACGAAGGGTGTATTGATATCTAGCGGATCTTCTGTGACGCTCTGACAGAGGCAGGGCCTGAACATCACAGTGTTTGTCACCTCAGGCTCCTTGTTGATCCTGACAAAGGAGCCCCTGGTTCTGAAACCCTGAGAGACCACGACAGACATTCTAAGTTGAAATGTAGCTGTGCCGAGAAAACAGAGCCACGGTCCCGTTGGAATAGCATCTCATTCGCTGAGTGTAAATACAGCACTGGCTCTGCAGGACCCACAGCAACCACATCCTAATGGACAGTGTCAGTCAGTGATTTACATATCTCTTTGTACCTGGCTTTGTGTCTAGCTGTCTCCTTTACAGATTACACAGTACATATTCATGATGATTGCATGTTAACGAGTTACACAGAGTGTGTGTTATTGAGTGTAGGTCACCCGCGTCTTGGCAGTGCACAGAGCCCAACACACAGTCGCTGTAGTTATGCGTAAAACACAAGAAAATAGACTTGAAATGTAAAATGAGCTTTGGGTTGCTTTTACCGCCAGTGCAACATGACCCGTCATGCAGCCTGTGTAGACAGCTGTATTAATTAAAATAAAGTGTATGTCTTCTGTCAGACGCACCTGAGACCAACGACGCAGCTGAAACGTCTCCTGTGTAGTGAAGCCCTTTAACCATTAAGCTACTGGGGCGAATCATTTTTTTTGCTGCCAGCTACTCAAAAATAATGATTTTCTCAGTTTTACATGAATAAAAATGGAAGATCTTTAAGATTGAGATGTCTTTGAGATAGCCGTGCCCACACTCCCCATCCTTTATAGACGGAAGAATTGTTATAATGTTCATAATAGGGCTGGCCATTAATTCAATATTTTCATTTACCCACTCTCAGTGGAACTGGGTTGTGGCAATATGATCATACTGTGCTATCGTTTCACAGTATTGTCTTGAACATTGGTTTGCCGTGTAGCACTAATTAATAAACCCTTATAGCTACAGCGTAAGCAATTGTAACTTCATAGCGATAAAGACACATGTAATGCCTGTTGGTATGGGACAACATAATGCATTATGAAGTCTTACACCAACTTCTGCAATGTATTATGCATGTGTGTTAAAGCAGGTGTTAGATTACAGATACGAGCATGAAACAATGTGATAATGCAGTTACTTGTTCAACCACAGCCTACGAGCCAGACAAGTCTCACACTGTGATCAGCTTCTGGCTTGGGAGGCTGGATCAGAGTGCAGCCAATTTGAACTAATGGCTCCAGACATGTTCCTTTGATAAGGACTGGCAATTGACTAGGGCTATACACATTTCTATGTTTGTCTAAGACTCCTCAAGGACGCTGTTTCTTGGGTCATCATTCTTTCAATATGAGCAAATCCTTTTACACAAGGTTATGTTGCCTTCCCCCCACCCCGATTTCGCGCAAAGCAATGGATCCCACAGACACTGAGGACATGTGTAGGCATGCTTCACTGCGACAGCTCCATCTGGACTCACCACACGGATCATCTAATGATCACAGAGCAGGATTCCCTCTCAAGGACCCAGTGCTCCTTTATTGAACACTGACCAGTGTCTACTTCGCTATGCCTATAATCATTTCCTTCCTTGATACGCAACTTTATCATCTTAAAGCGTAAAGGCAAAGGCTGTCAAACCTATATGTCTGGGGAGCTTTAGTGTTTGATCTTCATTTCAGTGAAGTGTACACGACATGATATTTCCCCCCCCAGTCTGTCTGTGTGTGTAGGCGGTCGCTCTGTGCTTTGATTGAGATATGCGTCAGTGGCACTGGTTACGATGAACCATTAGATGAGTGTCCTTGGGCTCCCGAGCCCCTCTCATCACTCTCGGTTGGCTGGCTGTCCCTGGACCATGTGGGGAGTGCAGGTCCCTGCTTGGTTCCGTTATTTATGACAATCTGTCAATCTGACATCAGTTTCCTCCACCTGTGCCATTCAGCCCAGTACACTGAATGTCAGTTGAATGTGCAGCAGAAGATAACAGCTGTTGACAGGAAAACACTGGGTGGCCTCACTTTGCTTTGACTTCTAGGACCGGAGAGCCCCAAGTGATGGCAACAGTGCACAATCTTTCCAGTCAATTATCCAGTCATATGCAGAAGCTGTATTTTACTATCCCCACAAATTCATTTGGCTTTTACAGGACAGTGGGACGCCTTACGTGGGATAAAATTCGGACCCAAACAGGCTAGGACCAAGAAGATGATGTGACTAATGGAGAGTGAGCTGGTAGGTCTGAGGCCTTTGACATGTGCAGGACTCGGTTTGAGTAATGGTTTTGACCTGCCCATCCGTCAGATTGTGAAAAGGCAGGAGCTCATTCCACAGAGGGACAGCCCTGTCCTGGAAGGAGGTAGTCACTATCTCCTCTACCATCGGCCTCATAAGACATTCATATCTCCATACCACCGGGGAGAGGAGACGGTCCTGCTGAGCTGAGAGAATAAGTGTCCCTGCTGGAATCTAATTTGAGATTTTTGAGTGGCTGCGGATGAAGGATGCCCTCACAACAGAGTACATCTTGCATAAAAAGCATGACGCAGACAGGTAATTTGACAAGCCCAGTGCAAACAAAAGTGGCTCTGTAAGTTCAGTTCATATATTCATGTTATAAATGTCTTCTATGAAAACAGCTTTGTAGTGTTGATGCCTTTATTTACATGATGAATCAAGCCACCATCAGCTCAGAGAGTTCAGCAAAATTACATCTGAACAAGTCAAGACGCAGTAGGCTGCATGCAAATGAAACAACGACTATGAATCAATACTGTATTTCCTCCCACTAAGTGAAACGTTAACTATTGCACTATTTCAGGAACACGGCATTTGAATAAATATTTGATTAAGCCGGAACAGAATACATGCATGTTTAACAAGAAAAATTCATCACAGTTTTTGGTTAATGCAAATGTCATTTACTCTGCTATTAATGAGGGAGGCCTTTCTCTGTAGACCGGGCAAGGCAACTCACAAACCAGAATCACATTAACATATTGTTTTTGATAACATGATGTTTTTGTCTGTGTGGCACGCCTGTGGATGTGAGAATGTGAGAAGAAGAAAAACAGGGAACTTAACAGTGTTTGGAAAAAATGTGGGATAAAAGACAACACTGAAAACAAGGACGAATGTCATGTTGCCATGGTGACTTTAACATGCTGCTGTCAATACGCTGTGAGATAATAATTTGGTAATTGTTTGTAAAGAGTGATTCAAGGAGAATGGTTGCATGTTAAATGAGTTGGCTATAGTTTGTAAGTACCCAGATGGCTTGTGTGTAATTATAGGGGATCAACTGACAAAGCGCATCAAGTGCCCTATTTTTGAAATGGGGAACGCCATGTAAAGTTGTACTTTCACTGTTCATTTTATTATAGTTTCATTCTGTATTTTAGGTTTTTGTTCATTTTTTATACATGTTTAGTCAGTGCAAGTAGTCAGTTAAACTGTGAAAACGCTCTATACTGTACAAACTGTAACACACACTGATGTGTGTAAATAACCCTCATAGAACAAAGCCTTGTAAAGAAAATGGAGATTCAATATAAACTAAATTAAATACATACAGAAAATCCTTTTTCACCAGCTCTTTGAGTCAGTTCGTAATAAAATGAACAAGAAAGGCATGTTTAAATGCCTGTCAGACATTCGTTATTTATGTTTTGATTCATTCATAATGTATGAGGTGATGAAAATGAAAATGTGTATGAGCTCTTAGTGAAACATGCAGTCATTTGTATGAATATTAATGTGTGTGATAACATGTCACAACACAATCATATATATACAAATCTTTATCTAGGAGATAACCTAACCATTGTTGTGTCATGTAAAACATGAGTAAATACGCAAGAGAAAGCCTTAAATGAGTGTAGCCGTGCAGTGATAATGTAATTTCAGTGAAGTGCAGGAGGTGAATTAATTGCCAATGTTTAACACATACATGCTTGTAGTTTACACACAGAATAAGAATAAGACAACAAAATAGCAAATATTACATATAAAGACTGTAATACAACATAGAAATAGAGTCTGATCTATTATTTATTTACATTTTGGGCAGTTGGGTACAGCTGAAGTGGACCGGCTACAGGAGCAGCTACCATGACTAGGTGCTGAAACTTAAGAGACCTGTCAATTGAACACACACACTTGGAGCATGGCCCTTTAAAGGTTTAAAATCCTCAAAGAGAGAATTTCCATAACTAACATTGTATACATGAGCTGTTGTGAGTCTGTCCCATAACCACAAGATAGTTTTGTAATCATAGATGCCACCAACTAGCCTCTATTAGAAAACAGAATCTTCAGGCATCTTTCCATTTGCTTTAGTACAAAGAATATTTTTAAGTAGCTTGGGGACATTCTTTATGCAGATTTTAAGTTAGCACAAGACGTAATGATAAAACCGAGGAACATTTATGCTCCTTCATTTCCAAGCCGCGCTGGGCCAAACACAAAGTAACACTTATGTAACCTGGATTCAACATGCAGCCATATTCTTCCCAAAACGAGTGCAGCTCTGCAGTTAGTTTAATCGGGATTGATGGTACAGCACATTGGGTCTAAATTTAGTCTCCCCAAGAACATTCCTCTTCTTGCCGTTGCTGTGGGGCGAAGCTGAGGTTTTCAGATCCTCCACGGTCACACGCACAGGATGGGAGGCAGTGAGGCTGAAATGCACTCCTATGTCACACTCTGCCCTTCTCCCCTCCCCCCCATGCCACACTCTCTGTTTCTTTTTTTCTCTGCCTCCCTTTATCTCTTCCATGCACTGGGATTTTGTGGATCACATACTCAGGGAAAACCCCCTGAGGAAAGAAGATTCTGTGTTCAGAGGTCTAATTTCTAGAATCCACTTTTAATGCGGATCATCATAAAATGTAAAGGACAAATCAAACTGGATCATTAATAGCCTTGATCTTGCTAATTTGCATTAGTTTGACACATCATACACTCACAATAAACTGTAAAAACCCAACACTTTCTTCAACAGGACTATATCACACTGCACCGCTTTAGTAGCACTCTGGGGAGATATTCTCTGTTTTTTAATTTGCATCTGTGCCTCTGCAAAAAAGAAAAGACACTGAAAGAACCTTCAGGCGAACCACAATTATTTCGCCATGATTTGATTTTCAAGTCAGAAACAGCAGCAAAAGCCATCTCATTACAATACACATTTTACATTTTACATGACAGACTGACTGGCAGTAGTGTCAGTTGTTCTGTCATTGTAGTAAGTCCAAAGTATCGGCAAACTTTTAAATCAAATGCCTAATGTAGAGCAACTGCTTGTCTGTTTTAAAATGAGAATTTGAAGCATTACAGCACGCTCTCACTCTTAAATAACTACAATGAAATAGGAGTGCTTTTTTAGAAGGTCTGGTTACATTCACTCTGCCAAAACTACCCTCCCTGACGACGTGGTTCATCACAATCATTGCAGGAGTTTTTTGAAACAAGGAAAAACAACATGTGCGCTCTTCGCGACCGTGACTGCTCATCAGCTGGTGGCGCATCACGCTGCTTCTCGTGCTGGTGTTCTGTTTCTTCTTGGGTCTGTTTGGGTTAACCACATTTTTTAATTATGGGCCAGTCAATCTGAAACGAGTCAAAGCCTTATTTATTTTTTTACTGTGCAGTAAGGACACCAAACAACTTCTTGCTTTGGCACTGGATACACACACTGGTTGTTTTAAGCTGTTTAACAACAATGCTGTGTTTTTGTTTGTCTGGAAAGAAGTCTCAATATTAAATATGATTTATTTTTCATAGAACGTCAGGCATAGACAAAGAGTTTTTAAAAACAGTTGCCAAGACAGAAATACTGTATGCTGAGAAACAATGGAGTCTGCTCAGTAATAATAAGCTCTGAAAGTGGTATCCAGTGCTCTCTTTCAATAATAAAGTGCCTCTTGGAAAATTAGTCTGGCACATTTAAAATGGATTTTGTTTTGATCCATATCCTTTAAAATCTATGACGCAAAGGATTAAAAAGTGACTGTAATTCAGCAGCAGTTCAATAAAAAAAAAAGTAACATCCTTTTTTAATTCACTTGCTTTGAAGATAATACTTTCTCAATAGTGTGAGGGGAGTGAGTGTCTGTGCTCTTGTTGGTCTGCCCATGGGGAATACAAAGTACAGCAGGACCAGTAGTGTCCCTTTAGCTTTAGTAAACTGCACCCTTTGGTATATAATCCCATCTCACTCCCACTTCCTTCAAAACGTGTCACGGTTCCAAGGCAACAAAGTAAAGGATTAAAAAAAGAACTGATGGAAGAAGACATATTATGAGGTCAAAGGTAAGCTGTGGAGTGCATTTTCTACTTGAGGGAGTACCTGAAGATGTAAATTAAAAAGATCAAAGATAAACCTAGAAGATAGAATACATACATTACACTGGATGAAAGTGCGCTCACCAAACTCAAAGGCTGAAACAATGTCACAATGAAACGTGTCAGCACTGTAAGCTACTGTAAGTGAGCATCCTTGTTTGGCTTATGTGCTGGGCAAGCAATTCCCATTCAAATGAATGTGTGGGATCTTAAAGTACAGTAACCAGCTCTCATAATGCATCCACTGATGATAGAGATTTTTGCTGTATGCAAAGGGCAGTAATTCACATTGGATGCGAATGGCGGTAACTCACTGTAATACCATTTTGCCAATAGACAAGAAGAAAAGGACCTTAAGCATATGTAAACAAGGCACGTTTCAAAGCATAAAAAAATGCTGTAAATGTTTTATGAGATAGAAAATACATTCAATGTTGTATTTGCTGGGCCTTAAGGATGCACAGAAGAAATATTGAATGTAAATAAAGCTGTGTTTGTTTACAATGAGAACTCCACAGGGTACCTTTAAAAAAATAAACCTAGAGATTTCTCTGAAGAATGTGACACTTGGAGCAGTATGATAAAAAACAAATCCATATTGTGTTGTTGTGTTTCTAAGCTGGGGATATAATCATTATTTGTTTTTCATTGCGAATTCATTTCATTTCCTCAAATAGCTAAGAAGGAAGAGTGATTATTTTGTCTTTTAACAAGCCCCACTAACATTTCCTATTCTGAGTTTCTAAACTATCATGAAGTTACTGGAAAAACAGGATATATTCGTTCCTGAAATACTCAATCAGGTTAGATTTTACTCAATAAATAGGGTTTTGGGTTGGAAACCTTTAATTATACCCTTTTAAAAATTATATTTTATAGCCAATTAGGCTTACCTACTACTCTTGAATTTAAATTTAAAACAACTTCTCATTAACCAGTTTAATGATAATTTCTAGGAGGTCATGAGGCCACTGCTCCTGATCTCTCGGTGAATATAAATACCAGTGAGGGGGATAATCAATGAGAAATTAATGCATAAATGACTTGATTGCTCATTTCCAGTCTGGAGGCTACATTTCATCCTAAAATAAAAAGCTATCTGTTACGCACACACATGTGCTCCCACCCTAACCAACACACACACTCACACACCCCTGATGTTTTATCTAGGGATGATTCTCTGCTGATAGACCAAATAAGTTCAGTTCTATTGTATGATGCAGCATCCCAGAGGCTGCTAGTCAAGGTTATTGATCAACACTCACCTCCATAATTACATTGCCGTCTATTTAATTTGCTGTTAAGCTCCTCGTTAATTACCCTGTTTTCCATCTGGGCATAGCTATTAATCTCTTGGTCTTTGATCTGTTTAATTTGCCTTGTGGACTACTCTTGACATCTACAGTTGTCTGAACACATTTGGAAGTCCACTGACTTGTTTTGTTAATGTCGATGGACTAGAGGAAGAGAAACGTACGCAAGCAGAATGCAAGAGAAAACCCGTTGTGTATATTTGGTGGAGAAACAAGAGAATATTTCAGACTCAGCGATCTTTGAACTCTTGACAGCAGAAAATACCTCTGAGTGTGTATGTGAACTGGCGTTTAGTAAAAGAAGACTGTGGAATTCATCTAAAATTGAGATCTTCTTTGGGATGTTTCACACTTGAGGGAGGAGGAAAAAGTACAAAAATTAAATCTGGTCTCTGTCCAACCTTTCTCTTGCAAAATCAGAAAGTATCTACGCATCATTTTGAAAACTAATCTTGAGTGCCTTACCCACCGTGAAAACTGACTTTCAGACTCAATCTCCCCAGCAATCAATCTTCCCCTGGCAGGGTGAGTCTGTCGAAAACTAGGAGCCGTGGCAATGAAGAAAGTAACGTTTCAATTTCTCTCTTCAACTCTTAGTGGCACCAAGCATATGTTAGCCTTGGCACTGGATGGGACCATTATGAATGGGCAACAAGGGTGTTCTTTGTGGAAGGAAATGGAAGAGTGAAATAATTCATCTTTGCTCTCTCTCAAACAGGTAGATGAGAAAAGATATTTGTAGGGGTTGCAGTGGGCATGAAGTTACAAAAAAGAGGTCAACTGCTGTTGTATTTTATGTTGGAACTACTGAGGAAAGACATGACAAACTTTATGTTTGAATGAATTGCTCTTTATATGGTATGCATGTGGGACTTATTGCATTCCTGGCTTGATAAGATATAGTACCTCACAATGTTCAGCATCTCTCAAATAAGATTCATGATGCTTTAGGCCACCAGAAAATCAAAACGTTTGATGAAAATGTCATGCTAATTGGAGTTTCTGGAAAAGGCTTTCATCAGAGGCAACTTTAAGACAAACTTATGTGGTGATCCAGTCCCTCTCTGCAACTTTCATGACCACTTCCTTAATGGCCAGCTCACAGAGGAACACAGTATGTGAATCTTAGTGAGTTCGTTAGGAACAGCAGGGGGCTCCTGATAAAGAACTGGGATTTTCAGTTAACCAGGCCATGGCAAACATGTGACAAATGAGAAAAATGCTGTTACGCATTGTGTGATAATGTTCTTTGTCCTGAAATGGTTGTCGATTGACATACAATTAACTGACTACAATTTTGATAATTGATTAATTATTTAAGTCATTCATCAAGCAAAAATGCCAAACAATTTTCTGGTTTGATTATTAAATGGGACAATTTGCAGGTTTTTTGTTTTATAAATCAAATATGTCTGGGTTTTTGACAAAATGAGCCATTTGAATACAACACAAATGTTGTTTTACATTTTATGTAACAAATGACTGATCGAGAGATCACTTGATAATGACATAAGTCATTAGTTCCATCCTAAATATTATTCGCAATACAAACATCATATATTGCAAATTTGCTAGTAGGTAAAATAAACAATAATGATGTGCACCTAGGTCTTTAGCTGTTTCAAGGCGCTGCTGAGCAAGTCTGAACTGCCAGCTCTGGTTGGCTTCCTCGTGGGGATTGGCCAAATGTCAAGAGAAAGAACTAGAAAAAAAAAAAAGAGAAAACCCCTAGAGAAACTAGAAACTAGAGAAAACCCCTTCCAGTACATCTATCTCAAATTTGTGACAAAAATCAATGGGTGAGGTGCTTATCAGGAGCACGTTAATAATTCATTGCGAGCCCATGGCAGGTGTATAATTGATCAAGGGGGGATAAGTTGTGCTGATAAATATTTCAAGGATAGCTAAGAGAGAAAGAAGGAGCCCTCGCTTGTCAACAGATCCCACAGTCAAGCGTTCTTGATAGGAGACTGGTCTTACTGGGTCTCCCCAATTGTGCAGTCATTTTCCCTGAATGCCTGTGGGTTGTGCTGATGGCTCTCACAGAGATGATGGAGATGGCTCCCATGGTGAAGATCAAAGGGCTGGAACATGTACAGGCTAGCTAAGAGTATTTTGTTCTGGTCAGTGGATCAACTCTGACATCCCAAGGGCCAGACCCTTGGAATTGGTTGTGCTACGGGGGGGGGGGATTGATAGCGACTCTCTACTCTCACTGAATGTATTTTCTGTTTCGAGAATTCATAACAGGTAGCTGATGGGCATACAACATCTGTGATCTAACATGGTCATACTGAGTAGTAGAAACAACCCTCAAGATGATGATGTCACAGAGTACTGGAGTACACCTGTACATCACTGGTTACCCGGTCACATTAATCCAGTCAGATCAGCACCAGTGCTGAACTGGTGGATTCCTCCTTCCCGGGTCCAGCATTTTAGACTCTGAAACAGACCCTACATAAACCCAAAGTGCATACATTCATTTTCAAAACAAGAGAATCAATTCAAAAGAGCCCCGAGCACAGTCAGAACTAGATAATTAGACCTGATTTAAAATCTAATCCCACTTCAGGTCCTAGGTTGGGTTTTGCAGGGACTAAGAGGATCATGAAGCAAAATGTATCATAATCTGACTGATTTACCAGCTCTGCTAAACAATTTCCTGGGGGAAAATGCTTTGAAACAACCATGGCATTAATGTGTAGATTGTTTAATGCTGGAGCAGGTATAACTGTTCCATATACTGCTGACTAGTCCCATGTTTGCCTCTAAAATGTCATGGAATAAAACTACTACAGTTTAAAATGTTAATATTCAAATGAAATGCTAGTCATTTAAACTGCATTAAATGTATCTTCTCTTCTATGCACCATTGTGGTATGGTAAGAATAATTCTGCAGCATCTTGAGGGAAAATCAAACTGTGCTTTTCACAGAAATAAAAAATAGACAAATCCATACTGCACACAGAAAAACTGATAACAGAAAAAAAATTCAAATACATCACACAGTAAACACATAAATTATCTTTTCAACACAGAACCTGCACAATGGCTCTCATTTGTTATTTCCACTGCTTTTAATTGTCGCGAATAAGATACATGACATGTCTCATTGTAGATGATTAATTGCCATCAGACAGTGCTGTGAATGCGAGAGACAAATGAAAAATGGGGAAATAATCTTCATAGCACATGTGCAAGCCTGTGTTTTATGTGGGAGGGCATATGTATATATTTTATTAAATCGAATTTAACACCTTAATCCATCGGCAGTACCCACGAACAGAGAAAACTATGAATATTCATCGGCGTACACAGCGAGTGAATACAATTTAATTCATGAAGTTGTTTCTGAAATTTCCATCTTGATTAGTTAACACTGAACAAAACAGGGGAAACAACAACAATGTCATTCATTAACAGAGTAACTACTTTCTAAACACTGTTCACTTTGGGGAGACAAAAAGAAAAATGTACTTATGTAAAATTAGATTATATAACTGGTTAGATTGTCTTTGTAAGTAATGATTTTGTGAAAGAAGATCTTTTTACTTATGTCACTAAATTTCCACATATTTTCCTTGATGGGAGACTTGTTGTTTCACATAGCACCATGTTGACCTTTGAGGGAACAAACTAACCCCTCACTGTTGCACTGGATTTGCACAGACACTACTTTTCCCTTCAACTGGAGCAGTCATTGAATGAATCCTTCATAAATTAAACAAATACGAAACACTCATAATTAGAAGCCTGAATAACCACAGATTGAACCTGAACGTCGACTTGTGTTGGTTTTTTAATTAGAATACATTAACAGTGTTCAGCTTTCTTTAGTAGGAATTTGCCAGCGGGGTGGGAGGCGTCAAATGAAATAGCAAGGGGACTCTGTTTCACTGGGAGACAAACAAAACTTGAATAAAGGCAACTCAGATGTTACACAAGCTGAGTGATCTTATTTGGTACATACTTTCTAAAAAAGACTGTTTGGCTGGTAATTAAGCGCAGGATGAGTAAAAGCTGTTTGCACAGGCTTTGTTAATGGATGCCGTGACTCTTGCGAAAGTCTTTTTAAGAGCGTGTCTTCGTTGAGGCTTTGAATATCTTCAGAAAGGTCAAGGTCACCTACGTATAATGAACAAAATGTAGCTTTGAACTGTCAGATGAAAGTGTTTCTCTTTTACAGACGTATCTATTACATATAGACTATAACTTGTGAAGTCTGCATCACCTGGTGCAGTCACACCACCTCATCAGCAACCCCCTGGTAAAGTTAAGTACAGTGTATTCATGTTACATATAAATAGTCTAAAATAGTGCAGGAAACAGTACTTCATAGAAAAGACTGAGACTATGTAATGAAAAGGGAACCTTGGGAATTAGCTGAAGTATATAATTCTGTAAGAAACAAGAAATCAAATCTAATGGCAAACGATTAAAATTGAGATGAAATTCTACCCACTGCTCCAATTAATTACTTCTATATATTCACAGCTTTTCAAAAAATATTCAAATCTTTTAGATATATATATGATCCCTGCACTGCTTTCAGATACCACCTGGATTAATTTCATATTCTAATCTGAGGAATTGAGCATCAAGGCTAACAATCTTTGACTGTCTCCAGCTCGGTGCCCACATTTGAATGACCCCCCACTGTGGGAGAGAGGATTAAACTGTAATATGAATCCTTTAGTCTCCCTTTAGTAAATTCAACTGAGTTATGCACCCGACCTAGGCAACATTTTTTATGCTGTAATATAATTGAGAGATCATGACTCAACTGGAAGACGCAGATGGAGATTGTGAAGTACCTGACCTTACCTGATTTCTATTGACAGAGCTCCCTTTTAAAGATTGAATTATGGCTTTGCCATTTGTGCCTTGGATCCCATTTTCTAGAGCCATGGGCCATATGTTAATGGATGATTTTAATTAAATATTTCCAAGTTTAAACTTTTTAAAGACTTTAAATGACTTCAGCTATGCAGCTACAGGCAGAGTAATATTCTTTACTGCTGTTGGTGGGATATCCGAAACACTGGTAACCTTCTGGGCAGGAGAATCAATATCTATCCAATGGGGGCACGTAATACGATAATATTGGGCAATTATCGGTGCAGGGGTATGATTAGTATCATCGTTGTTAACCTCTCAGCTTTCAGCAGGGAAAAGAAAATCTGCTTCTCATTGAATATTTCATGAGTGCACCACAGAAATGGAGGAGAAAAACTAATTTGACTCGTCTCAAAAGGACCAAATCTCACTTTTTCTTCCTCTGGATTTGTCGTGTAATTGAAATTTGAGAGCACAGCACATTGCAAAACTCCTATATTACAGCAGAGCACCTGTACACTGTTACCATTTTCATGCTGATTAAACACATATTGGCATTAACTTGTTCCAGAGCTTTCAACCATATTGCATGGTCTTCATTAGCAGATGTAGTTTGCTCAGTTTGTTGGTTTGTGATCTCGGCAGCTGTAAGACTTCTCATCCATATTGGCTTAGAAGCTTAGAAGCAGTTAAGCATTCAAGGACATTCTCGATGGTGAAAATACTAGTTTGACAAAACAATCCCAATTGTTGTGGTTAACTGATACAGCTGAAAGCTCAGGAAAAGCTAGCAAGAGGACCTTGAGCTAGGACTGTTTTGTCAAACTAAATTTAATATAGAATGCAGCCAATAAAACATTTATTAATGCAGTTAATGGTTTCCAAATTTTGTTTTGTATCTGTGAACATCCTGATTCCTACCCAACATTCACTGATAATATTGTGTCGCTAATATGTCTAAAATTGGCTCAAGGAGTCTACTATAAATATAATACATATATTTAAAAAAACGACATGACCTTCGGGACGCCCAACAATAGTGCACAGATAAAATAAATGTTTTCTGTATGCCCTGGAAAAGGAGCAGGACTATCCATAAAGAACTACTTTTCTCACTGCAGATGACTTCCTAAATACATAAATGGCCACTTATGTTGTGAGCTCTTATAACCTCTCTCTGACATTCCCCTCGTGCATGACATCCAAGCAGACAATATCACTCAGTGCCTCTGTATCCTGTTGGGCTGAGATGACTATCTGCAATTTCCACAAGGCTTCTCAGATCTTTTCTTGGATTGGCCATGATTGGATAAGTGGTGGAGAATATGATCAACAGCCTCTCTTTACCAATAATGCCTTGCAGTGAAATAAAGAATCACAGGTAGGACCTCTCCCCCGTGATAAACCTTGGCCATAAAAGGCCCTCTCATCGGGTAATTAATCTTGTAGGGGTTAGTTAAATTTCATGCTAGTGCATAAGTTCAAAGGCACCCACTGAGATTACTGAACTCAGCAAGTTTTGTACGGCAGTGGCTCTTTTGCTGTCTTTGTCAAATATGGTAGCCGAGTCTAGTGCATTAAAGAAAGGAAACTGACAATTTCACAGAGAAAAACAGGGAACACGTTATTTTGCTGAGCCAAGAGCTTCTACTGTTTTCAACAGATGGAGAGAAAAGTTTCACTGTTTCCCTCTTATTGACAGTCATTGAACATCATGCTGGGAATGAAGCTGTGCTGTGCTCCAGACATTTTTGCAGTTGCCTTTCATTCATTATTCACTGCGGTTATAAAAGTGTAAAATGACTGCTCTTTGCCAATAACAATCTCCTCGCCAGTTTTTACACACTCGCACTTATTTTTTCACCTCTCGCTGACCCGGGTTCAACTGTCTACTTTGAAATAGCTTCAGCACCACACTGTGTGAGAAGTGCAAAATTTTCTACGTGGCATATCACTGGAGGTGTCTGGTGCCACTTAAACATTCACACCCTCTCTCAATGTCATGGTACGCTTCGTCCAACTCTCAGCTAAGGGACAAGCCAACAGGTCGCAGCAAAACGTCCTTCTGTTTATCTGGCCATTGTGCTACCACTGTGCAGCCCTCAACCGTGGGCGCACTGTTAAGCTACAGAGAAAAACAAAGTCACTCCGCTGAGTTGTTATTGTTGTGTCAACTTTGCTGAATGCCTGACTACCTACTATCAAAGACAGCCTTTTTCTGCTTTAAAGAACATCACTATCAATACAAAAACAGTACATTTTACCTTCAGCTCATCCTCCTTAACCCTTATGCTACCTTGTGGAGAAGACACTGGGTCAAGACAATGGCCACTGGGTCAATATGACCCGGCAAGGTAGCACAAGAGTTAAGACACACTTACAGTACAATTTATTGCTTTGCTATTTTGAAATGATGTATTTTATACTTGGTTTAATTTCTGTTATTTTTATTTTTCATATTAATGTTTTGTACGAAACTGAACAGTTTGTAACTATTATTTAGAAAATTGCTGTAAAAAGAAATCTTATTTATTTACATTCTTCTGCAATGTACTGCACTACTACTACTACTGAACCTATTATTAATAAGGCTAAGTGATATCCTTTATCATGATATTATATATGCAAGTTTATGCAACATTTCATGAAGAACAATCAAACTCATCTGCAGATATGAGTACAGAAACATTAAGGATATGTTTGTAGTACTTTAGAAACAGTGTTGGTATTACAGTTTTACAAATTATATTTTAATATTACATAACTTGGTCACAATTCTTTACAAAACAAATGGATACTTATCTAAACTACGTGTTTATGATTTGTGTTTATGTACACAAAGTATATCTCCTAATATATCAATGTTGGCTCTCAGAAATACTGATATAGATATGTAGGAATACTGATGTAGTGTACTGCTGCGAAACACTGGACTAGCATCAACACTGATACTGACCTCATGGGGTGTATTTTTGCCATGATGTGACTGATCCACATAAAATACAGTTTCTTTCTTAATGTCATTATCTTAATGTTTTCATGTCTGTTTCAACTGTAACTACTGTTAAGTGCCACAGTAAAGCCTGAACCCATGTTACCTTACATAAAAATGAATCCAAAGAGTATACATTTTAAAATTGGAAAAAATATAAATAAACATTGGTATACCTGAGTTGAGGTACCGGAATCTGTATCAGGAGAGAAAAAGTTGGATACATACCTACCATTGTCACCCTTCCACTGTTCATCATTCAATCATACAAAACTCCTAATTTAATCATTTTAATGTGAAATTATGTATTTGGACAACAGATATCTGTAGGAGTTATAACACGATCATGCAGCCCTTATTAAGTAAATCCCACCTAAAAGAAACTGTGTGCAGACATTTTTCCAAAGAGCAGTTGTGGACTTCAGAGAGTTACAGTAAAGGACAAGGGGAAGAGAACAAACAGAAGAAGAAGAAAATAGTTGAAGATGCGGAGCTAAAGGTGGCAAAAAAGACTTTATGGTGGGGTTGCAGATAATGCACAGCAGACCCATTCCAGGTAATACAACGCACAATTGGACCGGTTATCCTCAGAGGAGAATCACTCCATCTCACGCCATCAATTATTCATTGCGCTTGCTCTCTCTCCAGCATGGTTACAAGACAAAAGCTTTCTCTTGGAATTGCGGCTGAAATAGGAGAAAAGCTCTTCCCCTCAGTCTGACAGTTTCCAACAAAACATGTGTAAAGGTTTCTTAGTAACAGACTCAATATAGTAGCGACATAACTGACTGAGATTTTACCCAGAATAGAGGAAACAACTATTAATCAAGTTAAAACATGAAAAGCAAATAAAAGAAATATATGCCAAGTGCATGTAATAATAGTAAGTTCAATATACCCTATATCTCCACGTCAGCAAGAGAAAGCCAGGAGCTTAAAATGTAAAGCCAATGCAAATCTCTCAGAGCTGATCAGCTGATATAGCCCACCATTGGCAAAATATGGGGCGGATACTATTCATGAGTTATAATGGCTTATCATGTGAGGTCTGAAAATTATGGATTTATGTTATTGTATGCCTCACATCAATCAACCATAAATAATGATGCAGCACACTACGTAGTGTCACACACACATACATACAATAAGCTCATATTCAACAGTCGAACGCCACTGGTCATTATGGAGACACAACTGAACCCTTCATCACGCTGATCCTGTTGTCACTGTAGACATAATTAACACAGTCTTGCTGGATAATCCTTAATTATTTGCCAGTGAACTAGATGACACTCGTTTATTGTTGTTATGGGAGAGCTGTTGAGACCAATCAGAGGATCAAGAAATCACTGATAATCAGTCTGGGCAAGTAATAAAGTTAATTCCTAATTTAATTGGCATTCCTGACAGAAAGGGATTAATCCATATTCACTTATTTCATACTGGGGAACTTTGAGAAGGTTATTCAAAGTCACTGTCTTCCAGGAATGTGCTGCACCACCAACTGTTTTCATTGGCTTAACTGTCCTTTCAATTAAAATCGCCTCATTAAAGCTGATAGAATATATTGTTTGATTATACTGTAATAGGTGAAACTAGCAATCATGGCTTCTGCTTACTGGAAAGTAAGGGAAAAGGTTAGAGTTCGAAGCAATAACATATATTTCTAATATCCAGTGCTGGTCCTCTTCTCCACAACTGTCCTCATCACCAGTAAATTCAATTCAATTCAGTTCAATTTATATGTTGCCATATTATAAAAAAGTTATCTCAGGGCACTTTTTGTTGAGCAGGGTAGGTGCAACAGCAGGTGCAACCATAGATCCAGACTCTAGAGCTCCAGAGGCAGAAATATCTGCAGAAAGCTTTAGAAGGAGAGGGTGAGAGAGGGGAGAGAAAGCACACAACTACGGGAAGAAGTTGAAGTAGTAAAAAACATTAATGGGATATGAGTGCGTATAGATGCAGTTGGAGAGGGAAATAAATGATCCTATTTTGCTGTACTGCTGCGGTAGTGGTTTTACTTTGTATTAGGTTTTTACTTCTTCTGTTTACTTTTGATTTAAATAATTTAAGAGGTCAGGGAGAAGACACCCTCTCTGTGGAGTTTAGGGTAGGTAACTGCTCTAATGGAAGCGCAGAGAAGCGTGTAAGACTGCAACTCTGCCTCCTGGTCTGGACCATAGGCTGTATTAAGTCTAAGGTCTGAACAAAGAACATCAATACCTGACAATTCTGCAAAACCAAGGATTACGTTCAATGTAGGGCTGCAACTAACAATTAATTACTTTCATTATTGATTATCTGCACATTTTTCTCAATTAAGCAATCGATCGTTGTGTCTATAAGGTGTCAGACAATAGTGTAACATGCCCATTGAACCCTCAGCTCTAGTCAACATCTTCAAATGTCTTGTTTTGTCCCCACTCAAATATCTTCTGTTTACTTACATGTATGACAAAGAAAAACAATAACATTTGAGAAGCAGAAACCAGAAAATGTTTTGCAGTTCTGCAATAGATGCAGATGAATGTTCTGAAGATTGTCTACTTGTTTAATCTAATCGTTGCAACTCTAGTTCAATAACTACAATGCTTACTGTCTACAATACTTTAAACAGCTGCTATTGTGTGGTTAAGTTAAGGAAAACATTGTGGTAATGGCAAAAAGAATGGGTTAAAGTATGCTTTGGGCTAGACAACTGAAACACTTGGTTAAAGTAAGTAAAACCCTTAAAGTTAGGGTTGGTTAAGTGTCACAGTCACAGGTTAGGAATTGTCTTATTCATTGGTTGCCAAACGTCAAGAAGGCAAATCTCATCTAATCTGAGCCTGTCAAGAGGGCAGGAGACTAAAAAAGAAGAAGTGCAAGAGATAAGAGCAGAAAGGAGATGGGTTAGGTTTAGCCGAGCTGTGTGGCGTCAATGCAAGGTATGGCGACAGACCCGACAACTGGGTCAGGCTCCCACCACTTAGCTTGAGTGATTCGACACTTCAGGAAACAAGTGAAGACGAGTCGAGTTCACCAGGGTTCAGGTAGGTACACATCCTTTCTCTGACATTGACAACCAATGGCACTAAGTATATGTTGTGGCCTGTTAAACGCTAGATGCAACAACATATAATCTGGGTCACACTATATCTTACATTGGCATTGGATGGGAGTTATGGAATTGTCGAATATAGACATCCTTCCTAAGGATACATGGGCTGGATAATAACATCATCAAATTTCAAATTTCCCTCACTATCATGGCCTTCTCTTTCCAGTTTCCATGGAAGCCTACCAAGGCAAAGCTAGAATGAAAAGAGGAGACAGGGGGAAATGCTTTTCTATCTCCATGTGAGAATCCTAGCAACAAGGAGGCTTGTACTTCAGCCATCTTATGCTCCAGTCTGTCTGAGGACGGGAGGCTGTTAATGCTGCACTTACATTAGTTGAGGAACATTAATCCCGATGGATTTACATGCAGTAGCCATCACTAGTGGTTTGTCTTTTATGTGACAATAAATCTACCCACCCTACACATTGCTTATTGCCCTTGATGGAACATTAAGAAAAAGCTTAAAGATTCTCATGTTGAATGTAGCTTGGATTTGGAGATGTATTATTCAGCTACGGGTTGACAGGTCTTTTCTCCACAGCCTGACCTTCTGAATACAATGCTTATACTGTACATGTACACTCCCTCAGACCCATGTAAGAATAGGTATATTTTAGGACTCATCAACACATCTCTTGGATCCAGGTTAGAGGATCACACTTTCTGCAGACCCCCCACCCACTTCAATTAGTGACCTCCACAGGCTTCTCCGAGCACAGTGGTGAGATTCTCTTCAGATCCACACGATCAAAACTTATGATTAATGCTTGCTGTCCACCCTAGCTAGAGCTAATCATCCAAAGATTCACAAAACTTAATTAATACCTCTACAAATACAGGACAGAAAAGCTGCTTTAAGGAGCATTTTATGATACCAGGTACGGATATCTTTGCACTCCATATTTGCATGGAAGGGATGTTATGAAGCAAAGTGATTCCTTAAGAACACAGCCAGCTACATCTAAGGTAATGGACCCTAAATCTTTAAGACACATTTACAGCATCTTTGAAGCTATGTGAATATATTAAAGGCAAAGAAGAACTGTAGAATGAAGAATGAAGTCAGTTAAGTAGTGATATATGTAAATCTGATGTTTTAGATGCATCACAATTTTCTAAAAGTGGGCTTGCATGACCACATTTGGCACCAAAAATTAATAAGTACAGAGACGCTGTTTGTTAGTGTTGAGTTACAGCTATGAAGGATCTGTGATTACAGTCCTCATTTTACACTGGGCCTTAAGCTCCGTATCAATTGGTGGAAGAACAGCATGGCCTTCAGAACACTTCAACTAATCACCCATCTGTGGCCATTGTCTACCAGAACCATATGTGACGGTGATGCCTGTTTATTATAATGAGGATGAAGATAAGTAGCATTTGATTACTTCCTCACAAACTGTGCAGCATGAAGTAGTGCACTTACAAATCATTTTGTGCACAGATACAGAAAATTACAGCCACTCTTAACTGACAATATTCAGAAACTGAAATTGTGATTTTTGAATGCCAGGAATTCATTACTACTATCTTTGTTCCATCCTGTATCTAGCATACTGACACAGAAAGAACAAGAAATCACTTTTCACTATCTGGTTTTGCTCCAGAAGTGATTAGATCACTTGATATCGTCATTCCACTGCTTCTATTTTCTCCACCATAGGACCTTCCCCAGGGGAATACACAACCATAATGGTTTTTGAGAAATATTATCGACCTGGCTTGCTGAAGTTGGCTACTACTGTAATGATGCCCTTGCCTTTTGTGTAGATGAGGCACAACTTAAAAACGTGAAAGTACTGCATTTGAAATAAGTTTTATAGAGATTTCAGACATGCCTGTTCAGAAATAAAAGCCCAGAAGCACATTTTCCCAAATATTCTGAACTTACTGTATGATTTAATGATACAAGTGAGACCAGTGTCATACAATTTGTGTGTTCCCCTATATTAAAGCTATGTTTAGAGTTCATACATAGCTGTGGTGTGTTACAGGCATTCTTGTAAACTAAAACAAGGATGAAAAACAAGTTGTATATTGTACATAATCAAAATAAATATATCTATTTTGCTTTGTGATATTTTGTATGGTGTTGAAGGGAGAAACAAGTAGCAAAACTAGTACATTTCCAGTAACTACAGGTGCTAGTGTTTTATCTATTGTGTTCCTATACATTAGTTTCATTTTATTATTATTGTATGGGTTGGATGTCAACTTAAAGCTCTCTATTTAAAATGTATTTTACTAGAAATGAATGAAATGGCTACATGTAATGTGACATGGTGTCTATTGCAGCGAGAAACGCACTGAATTAGCACCTAACCCTACAGCTTTATGCAGCTTTTTAGGCTAGTTTACCTTTATATAACCTATATATAACCTTTATGAGGTAATACAATGTCATGGAGTTATTTTGCCCTCAATTGGCCACACTATTTCCAGAGTTATATTTAGATAAAATGGCACGACCCACCTTCATGTTGGTGTTAAATGGTCCAAAATCAAGTAACCAATTTCGGGCAATATGAAAACTAGAGGTCGGAACTTTAAAATAGTTGGAAATTTTGTTTTATGAATAGATCCAAAAAAAGACCAATGATTCAGCTGGATTATACTTCTACTTTTCTCTATTTTCACAGCATTTTGTCTCTGAATCGCAGTACTTTGAGAGCTACAAAGTTTGTTATTAGTAAGACTTGTCATGGAGATCTTTATCTTTCTTGTGTGTCAGTGATTACTGAGCTTGATGCATATTAGAGGGGTACTTTTGAGTACTGTGATTTGTACTTGCTACATAAAGAGGTCTATGCTATTGGGACCTAGAAAGCCAGTTACATAAAACTGAATCAAGAAGTCACTGTACTTACTAGATGTTAGACCTCTCCGCAATTACTATTTCCATTCACACCCCTTCATGATGTCCAACTAAAGGTAATTGTGACGAAGACTCTGTCACTGGTTTCACAAAGTAGCACACAGTGAAACATAGACATAATAATTGTAACTTGACATGT
>JAVQJD010071703.1:0-18391 GCA_036023655.1 Nannoperca australis | reverse complement strand
AGATAGGAGAGTAAAGATGGACATGAGACGGAGGTGAGAGGTGGAAGGGTAAGAGTGTACTGTATGCTGGCTTCCTGTTCATGTTAGAGATGATGTCAAGGACGTCAATAAATCAGATGACGTAAAGGCCACTCATGACGTGTGTGTGTGTGTGTGTGTGTTTCGAGAAGCGCTCCACCTATAGAAACACAAGCGTTTGTTAATGGCTTTTTTCCAATTCACACACATACTGATGGCCGGGTTCGCTTGATGAGCAGTTTGGGGTTTAGCGTCTGGCCCAAAGACACATCGACATGTGGACAGGAGGAGGTGGGGGGGTCGAACCGCCAACCC
Source organism: Nannoperca australis (assembly GCA_036023655.1). Classification (NCBI taxonomy): domain Eukaryota; kingdom Metazoa; phylum Chordata; class Actinopteri; order Centrarchiformes; family Percichthyidae; genus Nannoperca; species Nannoperca australis. The sequence goes on along the minus strand of JAVQJD010071703.1, from coordinate 18,058 downwards.
GACAGGCTGGATTACTGGCTTGTGTGCGTACTGTGTGTGTCAGACCCTGAAGTAACACAAGCAATCACATCCTCAACATCCTCGAGTAACAGTAAGACCTGTTTATGTGGTCTGTGTTGCATTTTATTCTTGTAACACTTGTTTTTTTGAATGCTGTGTTATTGGCCAGTTCTCTCTTGAGTTTAATCTCAGTGAGACGTTTACTGGGTTAATGATGGAAATGCAAAGAAAAGATAGAATTGTATTAACTGACCTTGGTGGGCCGATAAAATCATAAGAATCCTGAATGTGATCTGAAGGCAGGCTGGTAAATGCAACCCAGCCTGGTACAGTGTATCAGATCGAAGCAGATCGCAGACACGAGCCTGTCATTGTCTGATGTACTGTAGAAGACCTGTGATGCAGAAAGGTGTATGACAGGCAGACAGCGCCTGCCGTCACGCAGCTGCATAACACCCAGGCGGTTCATGTTTATCTGTACAGTACGGTGATCACGACAGCAGCACCTGCACTCAAACCCCCCCACACTTTGATTAATCAGCCCTCGAGGGCAGAAGACGCCCCTTCGAGTGCAGCTGTACCAACAATGTGCATTTGAACGTCCTCCTGCAGCTGCATACCTGTACGTATGCATCTCCACACACACACACACACACACACACACACACACACACACACACACACACAAGATTGTCATTTAACAAGGCAGCCATGACAGAAGCTTTCACACACCTGTGCACACACACACAAACACACATAATTGTTATTCTTGCTGTCACCTTCTGAGTTTAGCTGGCTAACACACACACACACACACACACACACACACACACACACACATTTCTGCACATAACACGTTCCCTGTATGTCCCAAGGGTTCCTGGGAAGTTTCCATCACAAGTATTTACTTCTTACCTGTGTGTGTGTGTGTGTCGTGGCTAAGCAGCGTTGAGAATTCCTACAATTCCCTGATGCCATTTGTCAAGTGTTGGAGGAGCTTAAAATATATATGAGGGAGCGCCCACACACACACACACACACACACACACACACATACACACACACACACACACACACACACACACACACACACACAGACTGTAATAACATTTAAAGGTTTCAATTAAATAGCGGGATAAAACATTCATAATGTTTGAAACATGTGTCCTTGTGTGTTTCTGTCAGATTATGACTGGTTTTCATGTGATTAGCATTCAGCAGGCCAGGCGACCAACTTTCTGGCTCCTTAATCATGTAAAATGGTGATCTTTCTTCTTCTTCTCTGAATAAATCCCCCCCCCCCAGCCTTGACAAGCCCCCCTGCTGGCAAATCGTCTGTCTCTCCTTCGGTTTTCCCTCAGTCTGCTCTATTCCCCCTTTTCCCTTTTATCTTTTCTTACTGCATCCCTCCAATCTGTCCTCCTCCTCTCATCCTTTACTTGTTCATATCTCCATCTTTTCCTCCATGTATTATGTCCCTCCTTAGCCGCACCTGCATTCTTTCCTCCCTTCTCTTCTTCTCTGTCTTCACTGTGTTCATGGACATTTTGTTTTCACACCATTTCTCCTCCTTTCATATGTTTATGCTTCTTACGTCCTCTCCCCACTGTTCCTTGTCTCCTTGCCTTCCTTCCTCTCCCTCTGTGTGTGTCATTGCCTCATTTCCTTCTTCTCCCTTGTTACTTTTCTCTCCATCTCTTCTGTCGTGTCTTGCAATCCTTCCATACATCCTCCTGTCTTCTTCCATATTTACTTCCTTATGTTTTCCTTCTCACCATTCACTCATCTCTTTTCTCCTACTGCATCCCTCTCTCCATTGTCTCCTTGTCATTTCCTCTTGGACTTTTCTTTTCTCTTCCTGTGATCCTGTCATCCTCCTGCCTTCTTCCCCTTTTTCTATCCTTTCCGTTTTATCCCTCTTGCAACAATCTCAATTCCCCTGCTGTCATCACCTCTTTTGTCCCTTATCCCCCTCCCTCCATCTTTCTTATCCCCATCCTTCGCTGCTTGCTTCCTGGTCTTCCTCTTGCATCCTAAAAAAAAAAAACCCATGCTCACTTTCTTCTCTTTTTTCCTACTTCACACTACACTGCATTTTACTTTGCTCACACACACACACACACACACACACACACACACACACACACACACACTCGTTCACACAGTCTCTGGATACTCTTCCTGGTGAAGGTGATGTATTGTGGGGATTTCTCTGGTCCACTGCTGTTTGACAGTTTGACACACACACACACACATATACACATTTCAACTACCTTATATGCTGCCAAGCGCAGTTTACCAGCTAAAATACTCTTTCGCTTGTCAGTTTATCAACTTCACAACTCCTTCCCCCTCTCCGCCTCACACACTCATTACAGTGTGTATCGCTCAGGGTGCTGGAGCCACAGTGAGCCTGCCAGTGTTAGAGGGTTTGTAACACCCCCTCCTGTGATATAAAAACTCCATTAAGCCAGTTTAGGTGAGTCCATTAATCACAGGTACTTAACCTTTGATGATGTCACTCACGCACATTCTCAGTCACAGACTTATTGGGCGAGGCCACAGCCGCCGCGGTACAGCGTACAGGGTAATTAGCATTTCCGCTGATCTCTTTGTCACAGCCTTGCGAGTGTGCTTGTCTGCAAGTGAAAAACATTTAAATAAAGAAGAAGATAGTGTTGCTGTTAGTGTGTGTGTTTGGTGGTTATGAGGTGCTGGCTGGCAGGTTTTAGAGCAGAATAGAGAACTGCTGGTTTCTGGTGTGACGTAGCAGCTGAGAGTTTCTGGTTTGGAAACCTGGAGTAACTCAAACAGTGAGCAAAGCATTTTCAGGTAATTTAAACCCCTTTCAGCTGTGGGATACATGGTCGATTTTTTGGGGAGGAGCCGACAGAGAAGCAGAGCTGTAGCTTTGTGCTCTTCTTTACGTCAGTGATAAAAGTCCAGCTAGTGATTCTTAAAGTCTAACTGGACTGCGGCGCTGCTTCGTGAGTTTATCCTCACACATTCCCACTTCACTGTGACTGACGTTTGCCTTGACTTTTCTCAGCTGGTAAAAAATTCAGGTTTTCTTCTCTTTTTTTATTCCAGCATTGCGATGTGATGCTCTAATTATTGCACCCTGAAGAGAATGCACAATTTGAGTGATCAGTCACTGTCATCCCCTGAGCTGATTCTGACACATCCCTACGCATTTTGTGTAATTATGCATTTTGATTTTAGCTTGTGAAAGTGTAATAATTAATTTCAACATCACCTATTGTACACTCCGGGGGCAGCAAACAATGAATATTTCACTTTTTTGTTCTTTTACACTGACTGTTCCTCAGCTTGACTTATAAAATTGTGCTTTTGCAAGTGGAGCTCCTTCTACAGTGGATTTCTGCATGCACTGTATGGATGCTGGACCTTGGTGCAAAATGGCTGCAGACAGCAGAACTGGAATTTAAATTAGCTTAAAAACCTGCTGTTATAATAAGTTTAAGCTGCAACACAGTATTGAAAAAACAAACAAATGAACCAAAATGGACCAAATAAAATCATTTACATCGCCATTGCCTGTACTTTTGGGTGGATGTCCCCCTCAATCCACTGTTGTTCTTGTGGAGCTGCCAAACAGTAGAGCAAAACGGTGAACTGCAGGAAAAGGTCATTTGTGTTTAGTCAGGCGTCCCTGGATAAAGTTTTTAAAAGGCTAAACCCCTCAAGATTAGCATGTAGCACTGCAACACAAGTTTGAATGTGGAATTAAGGGGTTTAACTTGCAATCTATCTATACTCTGTCTTGTCTTTTAAACATATAATAAACAGCTTGAAATTCTCTGAAGTGTTTCTCTTTTTTCGGGTTTCTCAGCAAAGCAGAGCCGGCTAATACTCCCAAGTCAAATCCCCTCTGCATCTGGCCCCCAGCCAGACCAAAGCAAACGCTCAGACAGTATCTGGAGGGCTTAGGAAGATTCAGGCTCTCGCTTTAGATCTTCGGCAGTCCGCTTTCCCCTTTTTTGGTTTGTGATGCGTGAAGACAAAAGAGACATCCTCTTGCAACTGCCTGACTTTGACTTTTCATGGCAAGAATTACAAACTCCAAATTCCAAACTCCAAAAATCAAACAGGATTCATTATTTGTCTTTTGAGGCTTTTTCACTTGATTCATTGTTTATAGAAGGGTCTGGAAATATTCATCTACCACTAACACAAACGTGTGTTTATTTGTTGGTTTGCACTTGAATAATTGTACATGTGCAAATTGCACACACACACACACACACACACACACACACACACTGCAGCTGCACATCACTATTTACCATCAGCCAATTAAAAAGCGACGACACGTACAGTATAAACTCATCTATTTATACGATTGTGTGTATTCATGAGTCTGTAAATGTATGAGATTAATTATATACGGGTAACAAATTATTTTAATGCTGGTTAAACAAATCTCTTTGCTTTCTCTATGAACGATTAATGTGTGCACACACTGGCTGCATGCATATTATATGCAAATGTGGAGAAGAGGAAGGAGAGTGTGGAGACAGAAAGAATTACAATGAATAAAGAACTAAGACAACAAGACAATTCATCCAATTTGTTTTTCAACCGCAATTCAAAGTGTCGTGTAATTCACTACTTTGGATTCACAAAAAGACACAAGGGCAATCAATGAGAGAGCGAGGAAACAACAGATGGTGAGAGAAAAGAGGGAATGCCAGGAGCAATAAATCAAAGAAAAAAGACAATAAATAACAGAAGATAAAAAGGGAAATTGAGACAGACGGATGGAACTAAACATCCGCCAAGGTCTTCTCAAAGTGACATCTTTCTAACAGCGAGTGAATCAGCCCCTCCAAATGAACTTCAACAGCAGCCTCCCGAACACACATTACTTTGGTGTGAGTGTGAGCAGTGGTGGAAATTACATGTACTGTTCCAGTTTGAGGTACATAAGTTGATATGTTCATATTGATTTTAGAATGATTAACACATGTCAGAGAGGAAGTTGATAGTACTGACTCCACTTATGTGACTGCTTTAGCTGCTTGTTGTTTTGCAGATTCAGGCTTGTAGAAACTGTGGTGCTAAGATGAAACAACCACAGGTGTTTACAGCTTTTGTCGGTTCAGTCGGGATGATATCGTTTGGTGTCAGGTAGAAAAAAAACAAGATTTATTGATTTAAAATTGGCACACATTCGCGTTTACAATTCCTCGTTTTCTGCTTCTTCTGACATTGATTTTCCTCTCAGCATCTCGCCTCAACTTCATCCAACTCCTCACTTTCCACTCGAGCTGCCTCCTCAGCCTCCACACTGTCGATCTGTACCTTATTCCCTTATTGTCTGTCTCAGCCCTGTTTCCCCCCGACCGTGCCAGTCTATAAATCCTAACTTGGTGTCTGTGAGGGAATAAGAGAGCAGGTGTCGAAAGCCGGCCGGCTGAATCATTCTTTTCATTCCCGTCACTCTAGGATTGTCTGCTTTAGCTCGCCCGCAGGCACAGACGGCTCAGGCGGAAGAGGAGGAAGAGGAGGAGGAGGAGGAGGAGGAGAAAAGAAATGGGTTTTGTCCGTTTCCTTTTTGCACTTGTTTGTCTTCCCTTATCAAAATGATCCGTCTGATCCTTTCTCTTACTATCAGTTAACCCCATCCCACTGCTGCCTATGTGTTGCTACATTACACTGAATAACAACAGATCATTTAAAAGGGACTGCACTCAATATCACCCTCACTGAACGTTTTTATGTGTTGACATTTGTGTGAAATCTGTCAAACATAAACGAATAAGGAAATGTTTGAGTGTTGGCAGTACTGAAGGAAGCTCTTTGCTATTTCTTTTCTGTATGAATTGTGTGGCTGCAGAAGGAGGGTTTCACTTTGAGTTGACAGATAACTGCAAGCTTCCAGTTGCACGGTGAGAAGAAGTGGGCATGCATTTATAAGTAGAGTCTTTTTGTCTTTCAGAAATACAGGGATTTATCAAAACCCCCAGATTTCTTAGCTTCCTTAAGGACTCAGGCGACAGCAAGCGACATCTCTGCAGCTGTGTGTGTACTGGTCAGCAATTTCTGTGTACACACTTCTGTGTGCGGCACACACAACTGTGGAGGATTGTTGGTGCATATCCAAGATGCAGCAGGCCTTGGAAACAATAAAGGTTTATCTCTCAGACGCTGATCAGATAAGGCTTCAGTAGAATCTGTATTTCTTTCTTTCTCTCTGTGGCATCTTTAAGTCAATGTCATAACCAATATCTGAGTGTTTTGAGACTTAACATCCATTTCCACATGCTCTAGGCTACCTTAAAACCACAACAAAAACCCTACTGTAACTCAAACTATTAACCTGAAATCAATTAAAACACAATGTACCCTGCACAAAATAATTAATCCTAACTTTAAACCAAAAAAGGCTCAAAGTCAACACAATCTCTCTAGTGCACAGCTCAGCACTACTTTGCGCTAAAGGCTAATTTCAGTATGTTACATACTCTCAATAGCAATGCTAAAAAGATGTTTAGCATCTTAGTTCAGTTCTTTACCTATACAACTAAAACAGTATACAATATGATGTTTGAAACAGCCCTTGTTAACTCGATAGCTTCTCATAATGCATTTGACGGGACCAGTGGGAACTCTGTCAGTGTGCAAAACATCAATACACTAAGTAACACTGTCTGGGCTGATCGATGAGATTGGCCGGGAGTTAGTCACATCCTCAGCAGTCGCCAGCCTTGTTCAAAATCCCAGTCCTGGTGCCAAGTTCCCACAATGCCCCTGGGCACGGTCCACTCAGCCTTCTCCACTGAGATGCATAGAGTTTGTACATGGGTGATTATGTGTTTGAGTGTGCGTTCACTGTCTTTGTTGTCTAGACACTTTTTGTAAATGCAACATTAACTAAAACAAAAGAGCAGCCTTGAGAGAATGAGCCCTGAATTTAGGTGACCTTTTCACACACACACACACACACACACACACCCACCCCCACACACACACACGCAATGTGCAGCTAATGGCAGAAGACAGGTGTAGATGACCACATGACCAGTCCGGTGTAGTCCGTTCTTGCTGTTACCCCCCGGCCACCGCATGACTAATACTAATACTCAACCCGTATACACACACACACACACACACACACACACACACACTGGGAAGGTCATAGCCTGTCAGATTCACCCTGTCAAACAGGAGCATGGGGTTCAATTGGGGTTTTGGTGTGTTTGTGTGTGTGTGTGTGTCTGTGTGTGTGTGTGTGTGCTGTGGGTTTATGTCCACATGAACCCAATTTTGTGTGTTTCTCTCTCTCTTGTCTCTCACCCTGTCCATCTTTTTTGTGTGTGTGTGTCACAGCAGGTTGGCTGTGTGAACAGATGCCAGCTGTCTGCCCCTGCTGCATGTATGTAATGTTTAAGAAATCAAACACACACACACACACACATATACAGCAATATGGGGACACACGTTTTAACACTCACTTTCAGACAGAGAGAAACAGAAATGTTGGACGGACTTCCAGTTGATGTGCATACATTTCCCAGCATTCCAAACATTCTGGGTGGTCCATGTGTTTTCCAACATTCCAGCATTACTCATCTGTTGATAGAACTGCTAAATTCATCTTGTGGGTTTAAAGGAGCTAAAAGGCCCAGTCACACCAGCATTTAACAGTTTCACGGCAACGTCAGTTCATTCTCAATTGAAACACTGCAATCGGTGGGTTTACTCACGGGGGCCAAATAACATGAATTCTTTATGTCGAGTTCAACTTTAGTCAACTTTGACGTGCATGTTCACCGTTGACCAATCTTTACAGTTCTGACCTTTTGAGGGAACAGAGAAATTGCAGGAAGCTATAGTAGCTTATTGTTGCTTCAAGATGGCCAAACAGTTAGTTTGCATATTCATTTTCTCTAGAAATCCCAGCAAGCAGTTGACAGCGTGACTGTTTACAACATTTTCACAAAGTGAAAGAACCAACCAAAACAAAGAGCTAATGCAATCACAGTTAGTCTGGCCATTATAGCTTCAATGTCAATTAGCAGCTTTTGTCGCCTATGAAAGAGTCTGGCAATCATCACTTTGAGGTGCGAAGTTTTAAAACAATCGAGACACCTCGAAAGAGGCCAAATCATCTGTGGCCAAACGGCAGGTGCAAAATGCCAAGACAAAACATATGGAAAGACATGCCAAACAGAAAAGGTGTTCTCTTTACTACTGTAGCAGTGTTTCCTACAGATTACCTGCAGAACAGGAGTTACCTGTGGGATATTTTCAGGTAAAATAAGTGACTGCGGTGAACCAGTCCGTCGCCCACGCCTTCTTTCTGTGCGTGTGACACTGTGTCCGTCTGTCTAGGTGAGAAACACTTACTCACATTTGCTCTGTTCTGCCGTTGATAAGCGCAGTCAAATCCACTCTCTCGCTCTAATCTGAGAGATTTGGGAATGTGTTTGCTCTGCTCTCTCGCTGGAGGATGTGAAACGTAACACAAACACACACAATATGCTGCTGCACGCGTGGTCACAGGAGAATTAAGTCGTCGGTGTGCCACGTGACCTCCAAAAAATGTGTTTTGTTCTTCCTCTTATGTACACGTGTCCACAAACACACACTCAGAGGAGTTTCTTCTGTTTATGTCAGGTGAATTTGCTAAAACCAGTGACATGTATTATGATTGTTGAACTGATTGTGTTATAATTTGTGTGTGACGAGTGACGGGACCGAGTTGGACAAAGTCTGTTGTGGTTTGGACCAATTAGTGTTGGCAGATAAATGTATTCAGTTTCTGGTCTTAATGGACTCTAATCATTTGTCTTCTGATCCAGCTGCAGCCCACTGTTGAGATTCACATTATTCGAAACATGTTTAATGTTAACTACTGGAATCAGGGCCGTCATCATCAGCTCTGCAAGTCAGTTGATGTCAGTTGTTCGACATTCACTCACCTCCAGCTCTTCACTTCTCCATGCAGAACAGACAGGACGGAGGACTCAGGACTCACTGAGCGAGGCTCTTGTCGTGGGATTTGTTAACTATAGCAAAAAGTAATCAAATGTAGTCAACCTTTTCTTTAAATATGTGATAAAGTCTCTTCTTAGACCATGTGATATGAACAAAGAGCCTCATTTGTCATATTTGCTTAATTTGAGTCTTTTGTATTTGTATTATGAGTCTCTTTTCTTCTCCTCTTCTTCACCTGTTCTCCTTTGATCTCCCGTAGGTTCAAATATTTTCCACAGCAGGGAAGAATGCCTTGATACTGTCAGAAATTATGGCAGAATATTATGATAAAAGCGAACACCGTGATATTAAATTACTTGACATCATTGCTTTGGACAGGCCAGCCTCACTTCAAAGTCATCATCTGTATTTTGCTTAGAATAATTTTTTTTCCCCACAATCCTTTCATCAAAGAACACAGTGGACGGCCTCTCATCACTCTTCCTCTTCTTCTACTTGCTTGCTTTTCACCTGCAGCCCCGTGCCTTCTCTCTCTCTCTGCCCTGAGTGTTCGTCTATAACTTAAGTTTTTGTACATGGATGTCGTTTGATACACTTCAATACAGCCGGCTCTGTCCTGCAGTGCGCACACACCCACACTCACTCACACACTCTTATTCGTTACAAGGACGTTGTGCTGTTTCTATCGAGGTTATTCATAACAGAGCAAATTGAAAATGAGCCAGAATGAAAGAGTTTGACATGATAAGCGGCAAATATACAGATTTAAACATCCTCTGTAATTCCATCCTCTTATCTGGACCTGCTTGCTCACACTGACATTTGTTTCACTCTTGCACTCCGGTTTGTTTTGGAGGATTATCGTTATCGGTCGTGTTTGTCCCCCACGTTCCTCCACACTCCCACCTTCACAGTGTAGAGGCAGATAACTTTATTAAGAATTTACACCAGGTAATTGGATCCCAGCTTTTCACGTTTGCCTCAAACACAAATACGTTTCTTTCTCCGGATGAGTCAAAGTGAGCTGTAGGGCAGCGCCCGAATACGTGATGAAGAGGCGATTGAAGGGCGCTTCAGTAGCTCGTGAGCACTGGAGGCCTCATCCTGCGACACGAAAAACAAAGTCTTAGCTTTCCTGCTCTAGCTATTACGGTTTATATTTTACATCACTTTAAACAGGATTTTTGACCTCCCGCAGCCAGTTCACCACATTTTGTACCGCACGTTACGCAACCTTATGACATCATCAACTTGCGACATAAAACATGACACGGAAGACCGAAGTCTCAGCTGCAAAAAGAATGAATGCTGAATAGCTGTTTCGCTTTTTATTTTATAAGGACTATGCAAACAACATCTTACATGCTGAACCACTATTCTGGAAAACATACAGGGCTGAACAAATATCCAACTTCTTAAATGGGAAGAAGTTGGGAACGTAAAGTCAATAAAAATAAATGGAGTGATTGGAGGAAACGAGTGGCAGCAAAGAAATGGAGACGCAAAGACGTGAGAGGTTGTAAGGGGGAGGTAGAATGAATGAACGATGCTAAGCAATGTACAGAGGATGACAGGGAGAGAGATGGATGGTGGGAATAGGTGATGGAAAGAAGCAGCCTGTTCTCCAAAGTGTCCTTTCCCGGTTGGTCTCTGCTGAATACATCAAGTGTTTCACCATATATTCTGTCATTATGACACCGAGACAAATTACTGTTCGTTTATTGTCCTCTGCGAGCAAAGTGACTCTAATTCAGCTTGTGATCGAAAAACAAAATGATAGTGTGACAGTGAGAACAGAGGGAGAAAAGACAGAACGAGGGAGCGAGACCGCGAGACGGCATGAACCTCATGAATGAAGTGAGTAACGACAGCCGGGCTGAGAAATGACTCATCGAGGAGGGACGCGGCAAATGACGGATGAGCGCAGGGGGGGAATTACAATGAAGCAGTGATTTAAAGAGGAGTAAATGAATAAGGGAGTGAATGAATGACGCAAGTGATGAAGGTATGAATGGGTGGAAATAGAAAATGAGTGATGACAAGGTAAAGAAAGGAGAGTAGGGGATGAGGGAAGGAGAGACGAAATAGATGAGGGAGCAGAAGTATGGAGTGGAGGAAGAAATCACTTTACTGAAAATCAATGTAAAAAAAGATGTCACAACTTCTTCTGCAGCATAATCCACTTCTGGGCTGTTGTACTGAATGTTTAGTATGTTTTAAACCCTCAGCGTTGCTCTATAACGTCGCCTCCGCTGAGCTCTGCCGGGAGTAGTGATTTATTGGCAAAGCCCTTGTTGTACATACTGAACACGGTGGAGAACTCGGCGGGTCATAGACTGTAGACTTGCAGACGGTGGCGGGTGGGATGGTTGATGAGACAATTAAATAGTATTGTTTCCTCCCTTTTTCTTTTAACCATGACCTTATAGTTCCCAAACCATGACCTGATCGTTATTTTAACCCTAATCAAGTAGATTTCATGTCTTAACATAATCAAACATTATCTAAAGTTGTGTTGGATCATGAAACAGTTCACATGATGATACCTAAACAAGCTCCATTTCGCTCCATTTGTTGATGACAGTGAGATGTGGTTGAAAGTTCCCTGAGTTGACATTATATTTAAACCCAACTCACCATCCACTGTCAATTCTTTGTAAATCCCAGCTGACTACAGCTGCTATCTTCAAAGAGGTGAGTATTTAATACTCAAAATCTGGGTTTTTGGTGAGGAATTCAATTAACAAAGTGAAGTCACAACAAAACTAACAATAATTAAAGCTACTAAATCTCAGGCTAGAAAAAGCAGGGACCTTCTGCCACTCAATCACTACAGCAAGGACAAACTCACAGCACAGCCTCACATTCAATTGCATTTTGCCCCATAAATCAACAATAAATCCACTCGGAGCTGCTTCCCGAAGCCCACAGGCATGAGACTCTCCACGTTTACTGACTGACCGCCGCCTCTTGTTCTCCCTGCTCTTCCAACTTGTCAGCCTGACCTAACACGATATAAAAAAAATCAGTTCAGAAGCTGTCTCTGTGGCCTTTGACCCCTCTCTGTACATCTCTTAGGATAACTTGTTCCAGAGCTCTGTACATTAAACGTGTTACCTCCTCGCAGTCTAATAAAAGATGTGTCTGACACTCGCCCCCGCAAAAACATAAAGGTGCCCTGTGTTTGCGTCTGCAGTCTTTCTGCATAAACAAATGCAAATCAGCAGCTCAGGCCACTTTTCACTGCACAGTTTCTTAATTACTTTTGCACTTTGCTTCATCTTCAACAAAAAAGTGTCAACAGTGCAGCATATATGCAGAAAGGCATATTTCCGCGGTGATTACTACTGTCTGTCTGGAGGACTTCATCAAGAAGTATGTTTATGTGTTCCTCAATACTCGCTTTGTGGAGAGTAATCAGCTTGAAGCAAACTTAAGTTTGTATAATGAGCCAGTTAATACGGATTTATTTGATTAGTTCTTTATAGCTTTAAACTTATATAGGAATCTAATTTCCACTGCACTGTTGAGGTGAATCACTGAAGTAATTTGCCTTGTTTGAACACATTTCCAACCAGATTCTGTGCTCCAAAGTTTCCATTAAACACATTCTTTGCACTAAAGATATTAATCCTATTACTCGTTTGTTGTATTATTGACTCTTTCTTTAATGATCAGCTACTGTTAATGAACGATTGGTGTCTGAGGGCAGTTTTTGTCTCGTTATACCTGAAAACCAGCCGCCTGCTTGACTACCTGTTGCTGACACCTTGCCTATTCTCCTGAGGTTGTTTGCCTAAACCAACCTGCCAGCCTGTCTGCGACTTTAAGCTTGACTGACCTTGACCAAAATGCCTTTGCACACAATGCTGCATACATAGGTTTGCATGTGAGTCCTACCCTCTGTGTCAGCTACCTGAATCACGCTCACCAGAAACTATGTACATATAACGTTAATCGTAAATCACGTCAGAATCATCAATTAAGAGCAGAATTCCTCGGCAGACTCGACTGTTTTGTTTGTAAAAACGTGCAATTACATGTCAGGAGTATAGTGAGTAGGGTTTCCTGGCAATGCATCACTATGAGACCTGCTGACTTCACTAAAGAGCTCCCCTATCGCTGCTTGATTGTGTGCCAAGTAGTACACACAGCTGGTGTCGTGCCTGTTAGTGGCTAAATGGCATCTGACCGGGCAGTACTGCTAAAGAACCGCTCATATTTTGCCTTCACGGACGCTAGGCTTGCACAAGTGCTGTTTTATTTGTGAGCACTGAATGGTGCCAGGTATGCATTCATGCATCTGACACTTCCAGTCTACGTGTTTGCCTTCGCTGTGTCGTGATGATTGATTGCAAACATTAAGATGAGTGACTTTTGAGCTGCTCTGGTGAAGCTCGTCTGGCTGTGAAGTTAGAAACAGGTGTGAGGCCTCTGTCCAGTGCTGACAGTCATGGTTCAACTGAATCCTAAAGCTCGGTGTTTTCATTTTTTACATAATTGTGCTGTTTTCAGTTGGACTACTGCTAAAAATACCAATTTATTGACCTAAGTTTGAATTTTTCGGAGGCCTGTACAGACTGTTATTTAGTTCCTCAACATTTTAAGCCTCAAGCCTCCTGCTTGATGCAACATTTGTTGTCCTTCAGGTATGGCCTAAAACCTTTTCAGTCCAGCTACAGATGCTTCAGCTTCACCGGAGCAGACCAACCCCTGGAGTAAGGAAGATTAATGGAGAAAAGGCAGGGTTAGGGTGGAGATGATTAGAGAGATTTGGGAGTCAATGAAGAAATAAATGATGGACAGTGGAGGGGCAGGGAGAGAGACTGCAGAGAGTGTGAAGTGAATGCATATGAGAGGGGAGGAAGAGGAACTGGAGAAGATGACAAGAAAGATGAGGGAGATGAAGGGGAGAGATTTGGATGGAAAGCTCAGGGAAACAGCTCAGGGAATTGATGATAAAAGCAGAGAAGGGAGATGGATTGGAAATATGCAGAAAAGAAGTTGACGGGGAAAGAGTAGAAGGGGAAGGGGAAGTTTCCATTCACCTGTTTTGACATGCAGTAGCAAATAAAGTCTTGGAATTGGAAATTGAAGAAAAATTTGTCCTGTGTGTGGAAGAAAGAAGTTAAAAAAGGAAGGATGAGAACCTCTCGGTGTGAACACAGTATCGATCTGTTAAGGTTACATGCATCCACTTCACCAGTAAGTCAGTTTAAAAATGTAAAGTTACTGCTAATGAAAACCAAACATTTTTTTGCTGCTTCACTTTAAGCTTCAATAAAAACATTCGAATAAAAACTTTATTGTTGAAAAAGCATCTATAAAACAACACATTTTCATCAATTTTCAGTATTAATTGACTGCAGATCAGTTTTAAATATTGCAAGGACTAACAAAACAAGGAGCAGCCACAGTTACCTGTTAGGTGAAGGTAACTAACTTCTTTTACTCTGCCTGTCTTAATGGAAAATGTCAGATTATTGACCGACTTCTTTAAAACAATGGGAGTTTGTTTGGCTGCACTGTAAACAGATACACCAGCTGCTCCTCTGTTGAGAAAAGTTATAACTTTAAGGATGCTACTAGTTTCATATGCAGTTTGTTTTCCTGATGAGTGCAACACACACAGACACACAACATTTGGAATGAAGCATAACTGTTAACAGAGCAGGAAACAGAAAGAAAAGATCAAGTTGATGCACAAGGAGTAGGAACAGAACACGGGCAACAGAAATAAACCGGAAAGAAGAGGAAATCAAAGAACGGAAGTGGGAAAGCCTGACAGCAAATAGAAAGAGGCTCCATACGTTGTAGTAGCTGCTGAAAGGATCAAAAGAAGAAAGAAAGAAGAGATGAGCAGAGTACCAGCAGCAGGATAATGTAACAGAAAACAAAGCTAAAGGTTACTTGCATGCTGTTTTGGTATTTAGATTTAGAGTTTGTCTCTGTTGATCATTCATGCCGGCACAGTGTGTTCAGCTGAGGGCGGCGATAGGAAGGAGGGGAAGGACGTCTGGTGGCGGGTGGTGAGCTCTCCAGTTAGAGAATCAATGAAGGGGAACACGTTTGACCTTTCACCTCGCCGTGTCACCGCGGAGACGACTGCAGCCTCTCAGACCGACAGAGCGTAAAGTCATCAGCCCTCCTCCTCCTCCTCCTCCTCCACCACTTTTGTGTTTTTTTGCAGATGACAGCGCTTTCTCTTTCACACTCTCCCTGTGTTTATATATCCATATCTCTCCTTCTCTCCACCATATGGACGTCCCCGCTGTGTAGCTTTCTCCCTCTCATTCAAAGTGTAATGTGCTGTAGCGGACGAGCAGACTGCGCTGGTGGCACACGATGAGGAGGAAGGAGGTGTGACACTGAGCCCAAGATTTATTTTCCTTCTCCTACATTCCACTTTGTTTGGAAAGAAACATTTCTCTCTCTAATCTTTTTTCTGGTCATTTCATATGTTAAAATGTGTCTAATGCTTCTTTAAATTGTGTACATGACAAAGCTGACGTATCCCTCAATCTCTCTTTTTTCCTTTCCTTCCCTCCTTCTAACCCTAACCTCCTCAGCTATCCCATCCTTCATCAAAATGAAGGTATGAGTATTGGTTAAGATCACTTTAAAAAGTAGTTCATACACAGGTCTTTCTGTCTGTGATCCCCTGTTCACATGCTAGTAAGACCTGCAGGCATGCCTGAATGGTCATACAGGCAAACACACACACACACACACACACACACACACACACACACAGCAGGTTTCCCTGAGGTATTTTTAGTCATGCAAATCTCCACTGTTTGTTTAGCCCTGTAATCACGCAATGTTGTGTAAGCTGTGCATGTGTGTGTACAGAGACTGTAATATACAGATGAGTGTGAGCTGGTGTGACCCGTGTGTGTGTGTGTGTGTGTGTGTGTGTGTGTGTGTGCATGCATGGGGTAGATAGAGGGTACAGTCAGCAGTTTAGTATGTCCACTGTATGTGTGGTTTGGGTTAAAGACCCCATTTCTAGTGTTTCTCAGTGGCTTTATCACCATTAAGGTCACCATTAAAGGAGCGGTTTAACATTTTAAAGCTTTACGTCTGAGAGTGAGATGGAAAGATCGCTATGAATCTCATGACAGTGTGTTGGAGCTGGAGGAAGGATGTGTGTTAGCCTAGCTTAGCATAAAGACTAGAGGTAGGGGAAAACAGCTAGCCTGGCTCTAAAGCTAACCAATTAACACACTGTTTGTTTCATTTGGAATAATGACAAGTTGTGATTGTAGGTAAAGTTGCAGGTTGGAGAATCTCTTAGCGAACAAACTATTACTTTTAAACTTCACTGTAGTCTATTTGAGATATTGCACAGACCCTTTACACATTCTCAACTATAGAAAATAAACTATAGACGACCTTATTGCACATATTGGAGATCTTTATGGTTTGAGCTATATGGTCTGTTGCAGATCTGTCAATATTGTTGATTGTTTTAAAGCTCGTTGACGTTTTTCAAACCTTCGTTGTATTGTGTAAAACCTTCAGATTCAGAGTCCGTTAACACTTTTTGTCTTTATGTCTGTAGTATATTTTTTTATCTGGCACTTTTGAATTCAGTATTGTGGGAGATAAGCAGATTTTCTATACATGTGGGCGTCACGCAGAGTTGTGAAGCAGTCAGTTTTCTCCTAGCTTAATCGATGTTTCAGGGTGGTGTAAGAGTCCTCATTGATTTCACTCACAGATTCATTAAACTATTAGCCATGGAGTTACTTAAACACCACACAGACAAATCACTGATTAAAGGTGTGATGAGTAACTGAAACTGTGACAGCTTTTTCTCACAGCCACAAAAGGTGTGAGAGGAGGACAGACGTGGAGAGGGAGCAGACTGCAAAGAAGCAGTCAAAGCGCAAATGGAGGCTCATTAGCTTGTGCATTTCCACTGAGGCCAGCTACTGTAAATGTAATCCAATACTGCATCTCTAATAGCAATGCACACACACACACACACACATACACCAAACACAATGTAACATAATGGTTATTGACATCTACACATTCAGCCTATTGGTGAATATGCTATTGCTGGCTTTCCCACTCAAAAACAGATATTTTTGCTACTTTGAGACAGTTTTTTTCCTGTGTGTGTGTGTGTGTGTGTTGGAAACATCCACAACTATCCACTCTGCATTCAGTGTGGTTTCATGTACACTACACGCTGTATATCACCCCTCAGAAACCAACGGGGCTTCTTTAGTAAAGTAATAAATTACAATTAGCTGGAGCAAAATAGAAAAGAGCACTGGAGTCTTTGCAGGACATTGTGTTGTTTTCCTCCTATAGGTTGCTCAAAAGACAGGGTAAAATATAATTCAATCAAACTGTGTACAGAAACAAAGAAATTACAAATTGCAGAGGAGCAAAAACATTTTATAACCTGTGACAGACTGGAAGATTAGAAAATGACTGTCCTCAGCTCAAGTGAAATTGTCATTATAGAACAATGTAATTTTATGATCTTCCAGCTATTGAACCAAAAATGTAGATGCATGTCATGATCAGATACAAAGCCAATCTGCTTTAGTGAGGAGAAGAGAATTGTAAAATCTAAGTCACTGCCTATTAAAAAGATTAAATGCACTTCTTATGGATTGTGAAAGACCAGTGATCGTTGGATTCATCAATAGCCTACACATATTAATATAAAGACAAGCAAGAGGAGTAAACATGCCTACAGATGTTTTTGATTGATTTTTTGGAAACCCTTCATCACGGCACCTTTTTAACTTGCTAACGTTTGTGTGTTTGTTTGTGTGCACGTTCATGTGTGTCCACGTGCATCCTAACAAGCTCACTAATGGATTCTGGAGGAAATTCTAACTGAGTGATTCTAACTAGCTCGATTTGGCGTACGGCTTGTATTTGCTGTATATTGTTAGGAAGCTGGATATATATTGCAGAACATCATACGTTTTACGGGAATCTTTCTTTTCCTGATTTGTACGTGATAAGAGACATAAATAGTTTCAGAGAGGTCGGGGAGCGAAACAGGAAGACAGACTGATTCTATGTAGAAGACATGAGGGATAAAATATAGAGACTGTGACACTCC
>JAVQJD010071678.1:0-12173 GCA_036023655.1 Nannoperca australis | reverse complement strand
ATTCTGAAATAGGAATATTGGAATGAAGCCAAAGTGAAATTGACCCAAAAGACTTTGGTGATTCAGAGACTCACTTATTTCCAGATGTCCACTACACTCCTGCTCTTGCTCTCTCTCTCTGTCTTTCTCTCTCAACCCAACCGGTCGAGGCAGATGACCGTCCACTCAGAGCCTGGCTCTGCTCGAGGTTTCTACCTGTTAAAAGGGAGTTTTTTCTTGCCACCCGCATTTGATGCTGCTCGTGGTGGGAACTGTTGGGTCTCTTTAAATATAAAGAGTCAGTCTAGACCTCCTCTTTATCTGAGACAACTTCTTTTATGATTTGGTGCTATATAAATAAAACTGAAAAGTTCAATCATTTTGTGCAACATGAAAACAATAAAAACAAACAAATGTTGTGTTGTGTAATGATGGAAATATCACTTACATATTTCCATCATTCAATTTGATTTTCAAGAAAGCACTAAGTCAAACCAAAACTTGAAAATGAATTTCATCTCTCTCAAGTGTATTTTATTTAAGGCATGAGGTACACTACTAATGTAAAAACAAAACAACGTCACTGAGAGCTGCAGCAGTGTCAGGTTCTATGTTGGGGAAGAAGTTTATAGCAGGTACATGGTTAGAGCGTTTGGATGATTAGCCTGTGCACACTACAATGGTCACACCCAAGTACATACTTTGTTTTGTGTAAATCCACCACTTTTCTTATTCAAACCCAAACAAGATTTTGATTGGCCTACACTATCAGCCTAACAGAGCTAACCGAATCAGGATAGCAAGTTGTCCTATTTACTGACAACTACGAATAGAAATGTTCATGGCTTCCTCAAATGAACAATCAGTCAGCAAATGACACAGTGCTGAAAACTAAAGAGAAACATCGTAGTAGAGGTAAAAAACTGTAAAAACAGTAAAACAGTTACTGAAGTGTTCCTCCCTACCCTGTTACATAGATGCTGTAGTTGTTGCACCTAAATATTTCCATCCATCAGAAAATCTGCAGCAGTTCCATTATGCCTCAGGTCAAATGTATACCTGCTAAAAGCAAATGAAATAGCTCTTTGAGGTGCACCTGCATTGTAATTACTTAAGACCTCATTATATTTGAGGTGGATATTTATAGTCCTCTTAAAAAGATAATCCGCCTAAAATCTGTTTTATGGGGTATCAAACACGCACACCCCTGTAGAAAGGAAGCTGTTAAAAGTTTACAGTTATGTCATCAAGAAAAACGTCAGCTGTGCTCAGGTTGAATTTATGTTGGCTAACAGTTGACTGAAATGATTACCAGTTTTGAAGAAAAGTAGCCCAATATCCATAGTAAAAGGAACTTGAGTCACTTTCCTGCTGTTCATCTGCGTGCCAAGTATGTTGCAAACATTCGTAGTTTTATCAAAATAAAGTTACAGACACTGCTTTTCTATCGTGGAATTGCTAAAGGTTTCAATAAAAATTGGGTATTGAGATTTACTTTCACTTAAAGTCAGAAATATAATTCCCAGTAAATAGTACTCCAAAACGCATATTATCTTAGTGGCTTGGTAAATTTATCAGACATGATGATATGCAGTATATATACTTGTTTTTGATCTCACCACAGCTAGAGGGACACATTTATAAAAATACACAAACTGGCATATTTTCTGTCTTATAATCCTGGTGCTCTCACATTCCACATCACTGTAAAACAGACTGCTGTTAAGGTATGAAATCTTTAAGCCAAATCCCCATTTTTGGGGCTGTAATTCTACATCTGCCCCTGGTTTATTCCATTGATGTCCTGTCTGTATCAATTCCCACTGCATGTCTGTTGGCCGACTTATTCAGTAGTGGATACTTGATGTTCTCTTGTTGTGTGTATAAAAAAAGCCAAATCTGCATGGAGATGACAGAGGGTGTAATCGCTAGCTATGTGATTCAACAATACGACTCTTAGAAGCTATTCAGACTGGGGCCTGTCCTTGACCCTTAAGGAGCTTGTAATGTGGGCTTTTTTCCCACTCTTTGTATTTACCGGCAGAAACGAGGAGGGGGGACAGTGGTGGAGGGGGACCAACCACTGAGTGAGGGCTTTTGGCCCTCCATGCCAACGGCAGTCACACTGGGGGAGCTATGCACGTGCACACACACGCACACGCACACACACACACACAGAAATGCACACGCAGGTCTCCTGGCGTGCACTCATTTCATAGGGAGGGAGAGGTGAAGGTTGGAGGGTGAGGCAGTGGGAGACAGAAGGGGAGGGGAGGTGGGGGGGGACGGCACAGAGACAAGAGCCCCCCACCTTAACAAACCCGGCGGGGGGTCAATCTTAAGGGCTGCTCTGTCTCTCCATGGGAGGACGGGGTGGGGTGGGGTGGGGGGCAGGGAGGCTCAATCTGCGGAGGGCAGTGGTCCTGCTGGTCAGCACAGGGAGCTCCACGTTACCCAGTTATCCATGACAACCAGAGAGAGAGAGAGAGAGACATAGAGAGGGGGGGGGGGGAGAGACAACATGGAAAAGCTCAGCTGCGGTCAGAGAGCGCTCAGTTGGAGCAGAGAGTGAAGAACAAAGCACCCAGTGATTTTCATTTTTTCCGTCTTTGTCTGCTTTATATTGTCCACAGACGTGTCCCCTCTTTTCTTTACTGGAAATAAAAGAGCTTTGAAGAAGACACACACACACGCACACACACACAAACACACACACACACACACACTGGTGTGGCTAATTGAATTATGTTTATACAGTAAGTCAAGCAGTTTATTTTCACTGCAAGTGCCCTCCAATGTGAAAACCGTTCGGAGAGAAAGAAAAAAAAGGTTTCTTCTTGGAGGGCCACATCCAAAGCAGCAAAGAAAAGGGCAATGGAGGTCGCAGAGGAATTTTCTTTTAAGGAAACGGCTCAGCAGACTTTAAACATATGATGGTACATCACTGCAACACAAAGGTTTATGTTCTTGTACGCCCATGACTGGATAGAAACAGACATTTCATGTGGTCTCAATCTAAAGTGCGGAAAATGTTCATTTCGCACGGATAGGTTCTGCTCAGCCTAAATGAATAGGCTTAAACTAATCCTATCAGACACTGTCCCAAAGAAATGAATCCACCACAAATGAGTGCAATGATAGATGCTGAAGAAACGGGGAGCGTGTTCGAGATGAAAAATGTCTGACATTCCAAAACTGTGCGCAAATCCTGTGGAGAAATGTCATGGAGGGAATAGATCATTACAGGGTGAATCCATGTTTGTGTCCCGCAAGCTCAGTATTGTGACTCTTGCCTTAAATCTTTTCCAAAATTCCTGGACTTCAATTATAATACAATAGTACATTGTGGTTGAATCTTTTATGGCGATTCGAGCTGACCACTGCTGCTTTCTACACTGTCAAAATATGGACTCATTTAGGTGAAGGTGTGCGTGTCACATCTTGCTCAACCCAACAAGCACCAGATACATCACAGGGCAATTTCTTCACTTAGTTTTATTGACCTTCCCCAAGGAATTACAAGGACTTGGGCATGACTCTTCTGTAGGTATGTTTCCATCCAACAGCTGCACACATTTTAGGCGTAGAAGATATTGTTCAAAATGTTCAAAAGAGTGCCCTTCACTCTACTGTGACTGTAGGAGCACTGTGGCAGATCCTTATTGCTTACCAATGAACGAGGGATTCTGGTTTTCTTATGCATACATTCAAAACGAGAACAAAAGGACACACTTTCTGTCCCAGCTTGCAGTGGCCTGTGATTGGCCTAACTAGTAAAGCCACAGAAGAGAGGTACATGTTATTAAATGCAAAACTCTGAAACTTGATACCCGAGCACCAGGTGACATAATTATTCCATCACTTGTGCTGTTCAGCAACCCTGATTTTGTTTGTCAAACTTACTCGTTGCACCTTTTAACTTTGGAGCCTCTTCCACGTGCCACTCTAATCCAAGTCCGTATTTTCCCTCCGTCTGTATTCGCGGAGTCCCGGGTGTAGCTGTGCCGGTCGGCCACAGCTAGGCGCTGTTGCCTAACTGTCCCCCTCTGCCTCCTCTCTCTCCGTCAGCCCAGCCTGCCTCTCTCCTGCCTCTCTGCCTCAGCCAACCCGGGCTGTGCCGAGCTGCTCCCTGCGGGATCAGAGCGCTCCCCCGCCGGGACCCTTCTCTCACATCCCCCTGCTGGGACGCGGCTACATTTCCAGCCAAGCACTGCCTGCCTTGGCTTTATTATGTGTGTCTGCGCCGCAGCCCCGCCAGCAGAGGCAGGCAGAGGAGGAGGAGGGAGACTGGTAGCCAGAGTCAGGACAAAGAAAAAGCAGGGAGACAGAGGCTAGCGAAGGGTTAGACTGCTAGAAATATTAGGCTGCTATTAATACCGCCGGTAGGGCACTGGGAAATATTAACAAAAAGAAAGCGTGGGTAGTAAAAGCAGTATTCCCCTCGGGGTGGAGATGCAGGGGAAGAGCGCAATGTCCATGCCACCAGACCACCACCACCACTGCCTAGTGTAGAATAGCGGGACGGAACACGGGAGGCTGGTCGGTTCGGGTCGGTGCCGCTGTCCTGGACGGAAAAGAGAAACAAAACAGACTGAAACAGTTTCGATAAACTAAATAAGCTCCGACGAAGACGCGAGGAGCGCGGGAGGGTGGGGGAAGAAGAAGAAGAAGAAGAAGAAGAAGAAGCGACGTTTCGTTTTGAAAGCAATTCCCCCACAACATTCTCCGCCGCTTCTCCTCACCTGGACCGTCACGTACCGTCACGTACCGCCGTGGCCCCGGCAGCTCGCGCTCGGACTGTGCCGCTGTCACTCTCCCTCAGCGCCGCGCGGAGAACCCGCTCAGGTGTTTTGCCGCGCGCGTGGCCGGCAGCTCGCCCCGCCGGTGCTGGAAGAAGTCGGAGCGGCGCCGGAGAAAGCAGAACGAGTGCGGAGGAAAAGAGAAGAAACAAACAAACAAACAAACAAAAAAGCGAGGCTGAGGGACGCGGTTATCGAAGAAGAAGAGAATAGGCTAACGACGGGAAGTTGTTCCCCGTTTATTCTACAGGTTGCGCGAGCTCTACCGACCGTAGAGGAGGAACACGCAGCAGAGGAGCCGCTTCACTCCCGGTGTGTTCGGTGCGTTGTCGCTGGACTAACGGCCGTTTCCCACTCACGGACTGAAGCTGCCGCATTGCAACAGGCGAAGAAGCAACAGCGGAGTGGAGGAGGAGGAAAGATAACCCGACACGGAACGGAACAAAAACAACTAGAGGGCGAACATTAAAAATCAACAGTGAGCGACCTAAGATGTCTAGACGAAAACAGGCCAAACCGCGCTCCGTTAAAGGTAAGAAACTGTTTCTTTTCTACCTCACGTGAACGGACTCTTCACTCCGGAACATTTTATGGCCAACTCTGATATCTGGTGGCTAATTTAATTTAAGTTCCCCTCCAAAGGGTTGCAAGCACACCGTGTGCAGCTGAATAACAGAGGTAAATCAGTGTCTCTTACCTCAACAATTAGTGTGATAGCTCACTTTTACTGTTGGCTCACTAGGCTAATTGTTTGGAATTGAGCAGGACAGAAATGTATAAGAAAGGTAGGGTATAGTTAAAATGTCCGGTCTGCTAAATGTTTCAAATGGTCACATAGTTGTCAGAAATAAGCTTTCAAAGAGCTGCAGTTTAATGTTCGCTGGTCCACTAGCCTAATCGCTTTCAATTAGCTGCCACACTGTCAGAACTTGAAAGATGATTCACTGTTGTCTCGTCTTTTTCTGACACTTTAGGTTGGATCAGTTTGTTTCACTTCGCTTGTTAATGGGCCCTTGTAATCTGGATTATTCCCACGTTGTGATGTATTGCATCCCACTGCTGCTTTGTTGGAGTAAAACTGACAGTTTGACCCCAAATCAAGTCACTTAGCCCTCACTTTATATGTCTTCATAGTCACTCGTTTTTCTTTTCACACCAAGATAATGATCCTAATTTTCTCTCCAAATGTTGAAATTCCACACACCTTCAGGGAGGCGCAGTGCGTTGCTGCACAAGAATGTATTTCATTTTAGATTTTAGAATATTTTAGAATATATTTCTGAGTAAACTTTTTCTCAGGTTTTCAGACCCCCCAAAAGATGCCCTGCAAGGTTGTGCACACACGGAGACCAACTCTTGAATTTACAAATGAATAAGTTCAAGAAAGTTATATTACAAAGCAATATTATTTTTACTAAAGGACACCTCAACTTTCCCCATTATCATAAAATGGTATTCACTGCAGTGCATGGGTGAGTGGGCATCATGCATGAGGGCATGTGGTGGCCTTGGCCTCCATGTTTCCTTTATGGGACCCAGATGGGCAACGGGACGGGCTGACCATGTGGTTGCCACCCCCTCCCCCATATCCTCCACCATATAGACTTTCCCTTTCCGTGAATATCTGGGAAGCGAGCAGATTTCTGACACTCGTTCTAACTAGGTGTTTAGTTTGATTGGCAGCTTGATTTTCACTAGAGGATTTCAGCCTCCTGTGAAAAGTTAAACCCGTTTCATCTGAAGTCAAGTGGGATTCATTTTGTCAATAGTAGGAAAGGCAACTTACATGCCTCACACAGAGTACCTGAAGCGTCTGATACTGTGTTTGCTTTGGGATATGTTTGTGGTTGCTATATCTATTACTGTGGGCTATATGTGCAGGAAAACTGACAAGTTTAAGAAAGGCTTGTTTTTCACTTCAGCCCACAGTGCAGGCTAACAGGGACGTCGTAGGGAATGTGACTGTGAGGGATGCAGTGGCCTACAGGCTCTACAGCCTCTAAAGGAATCTGCTGTGATGCAGCTTTCAGTTTTCAGTTGATACATACAGTCCAACTTTATATCTAAAATAAAGATTGGCCCAGCGTGAAAACACTACATTTCGTTTGTTGTCAATAAAATACTAATTCAAATGGATATTTTATCTTATGAAGTGGAAGTTTGAGGGGCACTTAAAAAAAGCCCCAAATTATAGTTTCTCTTGGAATTGGACATAATTATCTTTTTAATTTCTTAAGAATTGAGGAGAAAGGACTTGCATGTATACATCCTATTTGTGATTTTGGGTCAAAATCAGACTCATGACCACCGTAACACGATCTGTTACCACAACTGTTTACCATCTTTCCCTGCACTAGACATTGTAAAGAACTGGCATTAAAATAGCCATGAAAAACAAATGTAAATATGTACAAATGATAACATATCTATTTTGTAGATGTAATAGATGAACTGGTGCTGGCAATATTTGTCGATCTTTTAGTCAACCAAGTGACCTATAAACAAATTAAACACATTTTCTGTAAATCGACTAATCAACTATCAACCAGGTTTTGTTTCAGCATTCATTTAGTTGATTTCCACTTAATCAGTATGTGTAAGATGTGGTGGTTATTGCCCCCTGCTGTAGTGTCGTTGATGCCTGGTGCAGATTGTCAGTGAACAAATCAGCAGCTGTGGACCAGTGAATCTGTCCACTGCTGGTCAGTCACTGTGTGTGTGTGTGTGTGTGTGTGTGTGGGTGTGTGTGCTTATGCTTGCAAGATCTACATTCTTGTATTTGTGTTAGCATGCATCACGGACACACACGCCTTGTATCTGTGTGTGTGTGTGTGTGTGTGTCACTAAGACAGCCCGGTCTCAGCAGCCTGGATAACCAGAGCTTAGCTTTAGTCATGCAGCCAAGTGAAGCAGAGCAAAGCAAAGCTGAGGCGGACGACCACCACTCTGTCTGTGTGTGTGTGTGTGTGTGTGTGTGTGCAGCAAAGGTAACACAGCCCTTGTAGTCTAGCTTGCATAAGCACCATGTGTTTTGTGTATGTGTACTCATGCATCTGTGTGTGTACATGCGTGCTGCTATCTCCCCTCCACACCTTGCCCCACTGACAGCTTGGCAAGACCCGGCATTGGGGAAAGATGGATTGAGGGATAGAGAGAGAGAGGGAGATAGAGGTGGAAGGGTAAAGGGGAGAGAGAGGGGAGGTGTTTGGGGGCAGCGCACTGGCACACAGCAGGTGAGCGGGCAGAGGGGGAGGGAGCGATGGAGGCCAGGACGAGGTGAGCATCGCCAGGGGATTATATGTGTTTTCATGTTCTTCTGTCTTTCACCTGCTCACCCAACTCTGACTGGCTGGCTGGCTGGCTTACGGACTTACTGGCCAGCCAGGCATGCCAAAACAATAACAGAAAAGCACCCACGTCATCCATCTCCTGCTTTAGATTTGCATCGACTCAGTGTGGCCTCGGTCTTGCAATGGAAATCCAATTCATAGCTGATGGTTGATGTGTTGATCTTTTATCATCACTTTTACTTAGTCACAGTTTTCCTGATCAGGGAGATCATGGACCGGGTGATACACTTGCCTATGACCCACACATTCATCATTTAGGTTGTTTCATACTGCAATCAACCTGACTTTAAAGCCAAACAACACGTATTGCTGCCACCATATGCAATACTGTACAGCTGTTATTTGGATTGTAGTTTTCATTAACATGCAGTCTCATTTGTTTCCGTTTAATTAAAAAAAGAACACTTCAATGCATTCTAGGATTGTGACAATATCAATTTATTTACAATATTATACAATTTATTTATTATTGTTAAGTAATGTTCTTTGATATACCCATCGGCCAGAGAAAAGTCTGACCAAAGCAGCCGTAACAAATAGCAATATTAGTCTTAATATTCCTGCTTCTCCGAGTTTCATCACTGCGACTAAGTTCCTCTGATGGATTTACTTGACCAGTCTAGCCTTTACAGTGATTAGACCTTGTTAACAGTGGGGGGACTTAACTAATTGCGATCTGTTAATTGAACACGGGCTAATGGCGCGATGATGGGCCATGAAACTATAGCTGATGGGGGCGAGAGAAAAGGAGGGGGGGCGCGGGAGGAAGAAATGAGAAAGCACGGCCTCTTTCTTATCAAAATATTATTTCAGCGGATTAATCCGTTTTTAATGTGTGTCTTTAGCGAGGCGAGGCAGCTAAAATCTCCTTCTCTGTCTGCTTCAGCAGCCTCACTGTCCTATCTCTCCCTCTCTCTCTCTCTCCGCTCTTAGCCCCTCGAGTCTCTCATGTATTATGTAGTGATGATTATTACTTAATTACACATTAATAAATCCGCTTCATTTGCAGGACATTAAATGGGAGTTGAGCGCATATGACAGGGAGATGGAGGAGAGCAGGGAAGCTTGGAGAGGTGGGGAGGGGGAGAGGGAGCACTTACTTTTTAGGGTTTATTTGGTTTGTTTAGAGTGTTGTTTATAGTCACTGGAGCCAAATGAGTTCTTTGACCAGAAGGAGGGGTTGCCTTGCTGTTGGCGAGTGCTGAGCCAAGCTCTTCTGGGCTAATGGCATCATTTCCACTCAATCTCCTCCTTTCTCCACCTCTCTCTCCCTCTCCCTCTTCCTCTCTTTTCCTCTCTCACCTCTTTACATCCCTTCACAAATGCTTTGGTTCCACCAGTTTGTGCACGGTTCGTCCTCTGTAAACAGATTTTATTGCCTGTATTCAGCTGCCTGACTTGATATAGACACTGTAGCTGCTCTTTGCACTGCACCTCTGGCCCTTCAGTCACATGTACAGTGACGTGCTCGTGTGGAGGGCTCAGCTTTGCATTTTGTGTTAATGCAAGATTATCCACTGATGCAGGTGGTAAGTTTGGCTTATTATTTCAAAGAGCAATGGTGTGAACGATGAAGAACAATTGTGGAAAATTGTGTTTATACTATCTTAGCAATGTACATACCCACAGAATTCTGGGATTCTTTTATAGATATTGTATTGGAAGAAATTGAAAAGCGACACCCCGTCCCACTTGTTGTTGTGGTCAAACTGTTTGCATTGCTGCTGAGAAATCAAGTTACTTTACAGTACGGATGCAACTATATGCAAAGATATTTTTTCATTATCAGTCACTCATGCAGATTCTTTCATTTTATATTCAATTTTATTGTTTAGTCTATAAAACTTGAATGAAATCAAAATTTCCAGAGCCCAGGGTAACGTCTTCAAATATCAGTTTGCCAGACCAACAGTCTTATAACACAAACACATTCAATTCAATGTAACGCAAGACGTTGGAGAAGCTGGAACCAGCAAATATTTGGCATTCTGTTGATTGACTAATCAAATAATGGACTAATCATTTCAGCTTTCACCATGTTACTTTTTAACACTGATTAGGGCTGCACAATAATACATGTAAGTATGTGATTTAAATGTAATAGGAAACTCTGGGATTGTAATTATCAATTGCCTGGAGTTAAAGTTTTTGTCAATTAACTACTCAAGACTTGAAATTAACAACTGCCAACCCGCCAAATGTGGGTAAAAAGTAATTGTGGTGGGAAATGTCACCAAGTTCCAAGCCATTTTGGTGGTAGCTGAATCTAATTATGTATTACCTACAAAGGCAAAATCATTTTCAAAATGAACCAGTGCAAACAGAAGGTCGTATGTGACAGCTTGTCTAAAAGTGCAACCTAGTGGAACCTAGTATCATCCCGATATCTGACAGCACCAATGAGAGCTGTTTAGTACAGTATAGTTAATCTCTCATTTCTCTTCCACACTTTCCTGTCTATTTTTCTTTTTCTCTCTGCCTGTCTGTCCCCATCTGGCTTCACCATTAGAGTAGTTTAATGTCACCCTTTGGCAGAGCACAGAGACTTTCATACGGCAACTGGCTCTTATAAAACTCAGAGACCCTACACATGCGGCTTGGATTACTTGAAGGCAACAATGTGTATTTTTTTTTGCAGGTACATTTGAGGGTTTAAGTGTTGGAGGACACCATAAATGCCCTTTTTGGTTTTATTGATACTAAAAAGTTGACAGCTCGTCTTGTTTTTGCCTATGCAGCTACAAATAGTGTGTCTATAGCCACACTGAGTAACTCCTGTATAAAAGCTTGTATTGGCTTTGCATTAAAGCTTGCTCAACCATTAAATGGCTTTCTGAGAGCTTTGTTAGAAATTCCATTGACTCCTCAGCAGGGGGTGGATTTGAGTTTTTGGTAGTTGTTTTATTTCTAATGGGACAAAACAAGCTAATGTAATTGGTGATTGGTGGAGCCCGGCAGTACCATGCATTGAATGTAATTGGACTCATGTTGATCTGCACTCAATTAGAACCAAATTACACACAATTGAAGAACAAAACTCAGTAGAGTAGGCCATTGTCATGGTAGCCATTTGACATGTCACAGTAGGACAGGCACAGGTGTAAACAATAAGATTAATGATGGTGGAATTTCATTTAGAGGCTTTAGTTTTAGGGTCCTGGTGTTGATCAAATTCAACTACAATTACATGCACACAATCAAAATCAGTTTTTCCCCTTGTTATTATTATTATTATTATTATTAATAATATTATAGGGCAATAAACTTACTAAATTGTTCACATAGCAAATGAAAATGAATATTCCACTAATATTCCCGTTTATGTGCGGCCTTGTTAGACCGTGTGAACGCAGCCTCCCTCTGTTATTCGTTCAACCACCTTCTTGAAAAGGTCAGCATTGCGATATTTGTTGATATCCAAGTATTTCATAATGCTGAATAATGTCGGCATATCACACATGACTTAATTGGAAAATGCTATACTCAGAATATGGCCCAATTCTGATTATCAAAATGGCTAATGTTGGTTGCATGACCCGTATCAAATACGGAATATTGTGATAATCGTAATAATGTGTCACTGTGACAAGTTAATGTCTGCTGTGATAAAGGCATATTGGAAAGGTGCAGTCTTTCACTACATCATATATTTTATTTCCAACCACGTAAAGGAACCAGAAAAGTAAAAACAATACATTTCCATTTTCCTGGTTATTCTGTGTCATGTTGGACATTTGGCTGCATTTCACCAATATATCGGTATATGTTTTGATTGTTGGAAGCCTATGTGAAATCATTTGTGTAATTGGGGATAAGTGCTGTAGTGGTTAATGGTGTTGATTTGATGGGTACCACTCCTTCAAGAGGTTGAGCAGTGAACATTTGGTTTTGTCTGAAATAATAGATGAGAGAAGGTCATATCATCTGGTAGGCTTGGTTAGGTTTTTATTATATGGAGAGTGTGTGTGTGTGTGTGTGTGTGTGTGTGTGTGTGTGTGTGTGTGTGTGTGTGTGTGTGTGTGTGTGTGTGAGAGAACTCTGTCTG
>JAVQJD010071668.1:0-21452 GCA_036023655.1 Nannoperca australis | reverse complement strand
ACTCGCACTTTAGATAAGAATCTATTCTTATGCTTGCAAATTACTTTTGCTCCATTGTGGGTCAGCTGAGGATAGCAATCTTTCATCCATTTGATCCTCTGCCCCTGACACGTGTTGTTGACACGTGTTGTGTTGTTTTGTCACTTGCATTTGAAGAGCTTTATTGTGAGTTTCAGCTCATTGTTTCCCTATTTGTTTCGAAGCTGACAGAAAAGACCACTATTAAAAGGTTTAATCAACAATAAACCCTATGTACACTACCTGCTCTGCACCAAATGGCAGATACACATTTAGCAAATAATTAATGAAAATAGTGGAACATTAAGCAGCTAAAGAGCCAGATATTTCCTTCAGGAGTTGGTAAAGACCAAAAAAGAGAGTTAACATCAGACTTACATTCACCAGGTGGACACAAACACGCCTCCAAATGAATGATAATGTTGCTCCATAAGTGCTGGACATGTAAATAAACTTAAACTTGCTAACAAGTTCACGACATAATCTTGTATAGTAATGGATGATATGTCAATGTTGTCTTCACAACTTGTTGCTGCTGCCACAAACAGGCCTCAAAATCTATTACTACAGGTATTTGAAGATGTATAATGACTATGCCAAACCATGTTGATGAATGAATAATTCCTTTAACCATTGATCACACATACAGTTACAATAAAGAGGTTAGTTGCAATTACTAGTCACCTGACAGAAATGATTTAACCGCAGAGTGTGAACAATAGTTATGCTTAGTACTTTTTACATATTTGTTACAATAAGTTTGGTTTGGGCATTCATTTGAAAATGTTTTAATTTATATTTGTCAGTTGTGTAGGCACTCTGTGCATTGTAAGCACCATCTTTTTAAATCAAAGTTGTTTACATTAATATGCGGTGCTGGATTTCATTAAAATCTGGTGCTCGGAATACTCTTTATGTGTTTGCACACTTTATAAATATGGCTGCTAGAGTTACAGTGAGTATACTGGTGTCTGCCCTTATAGCTGTACCCGACAGCAGTCTGAGAACATGCCAAATGTGATTTTACTTGTAGCTTACTAGCCCTACTTTCATGTGGCCTCGAGGGATCACAGACCATGTTATATCAAAGAAGACACACAGGGATTTAAACAGAAAAAAGGAGATAGTTTATTTGAAATGTACAAAAGCTATATACACACACTCACACAAACCCACACACACTGAGCATAGTAAAAATGAATGGTAGCATACACACAAACATTTAAAGGCTACTTAGAAATTCAGCAAACATAATAAAACTGAGGAATTTGCAGGGCTAGTTCGGCAATCCTGTCCAAAACAGGATTTCATTATCAAAGTCTGTGTCCCTTCCTGGACTTTCTGCAGTTCATTCAGAGCCCAAGGGAAACATGATGCAGCGAAGAGGGGTGGTATGAATGTGTTAATTAGGACTGGATCTCTACTGAGAACACACAGAGGTACTTGTATATTCTTTTAGAGAATGCTCCTCATCAAACACGGGGGTATATGTGCCCTGATAGACTAACACAGAGACATAACCTTGTCCTTTTCAATCATTTATCCTTGTAAAACGCGACCATGGAGAGTTAATGCCTCTGATCCAGAGGGCAAAGAAGGACATCTGATTTTACAGTACCATCCTCAAGAGCTCAGACCATGATCAAAAAGCACTTAATATTTGTGGATCATAATGTTATACAACCATGTGTTTAAACTAGGGCTGTTGAATTCTCAATTTTATAAATTTCAATTAGTCACAAATGTCTGGTTGAACGAAATGATTTGCATATTGAATTTCATGACATTTCATAAGAAACATACATTTTTACTGCATTTAACACAAGCAAAATCTGCTCAGAATCACGAATAACCTTTATTACAAAATCTAGGTGTCACTGAAACCCAGCAATACAAAGTTATACACAAGATAGGTTGCTACAGTAACACTTATTTGCTTATTCCTTATGCAAAATAGTTGAATTAAGTGCAAATACTGTATAAACTGCAATAGCAGTTAATGTTTTTTTCAAATCAATTTCTACATGCATGGTTTGTTGTTGGGCTCGGACTATGTTCATTAACCTCAGTGGTTTAAGCACCTGCGTGTTTGGCGGTGAAGTGAAAAGCTAAAGACACTGTAGTTCTGTGATTTGCCTACATACATTGCTATGTCTGTCCTTCTGAGCCATTACAGTGTGTGTCCCAGGTTAGCACTGCTAGTCTCTTCACTTATCTCACATATTGTATTAAACACATAAAAAAAGTACAGCAAATTGTAGTGTAGCTGATGTCATTAAAAGAAAATCGAATTAAAGATTCATTAATTATCCTTTTTCAATGGATAGTAGGTGTTTATGTTACTGTAACTTTGACAGCCTTAGTTTAAACATCAAAAGTCTGTAGCATAACTTAAAGCAAATACCATACTGTATAATCTATACACATAAAAGTCTTCATGAGAAAATATCATCTGTTATCTACATATCGTGTCCATTTCCTGGTAACAGCGTTTTCATGTCATTCTCGGATGCTCAACCTCGATGTCCTCAGCAAGGTGCTGTGTGAATTGCTTTCAGTGCAACACTTTGTAAAGAGCTATTACACCAGCAAATACTGAATGGCAATTGTTTGAAGATGCATTTATATACCCTGGGCTATCATATATTTGTAGGTAAAATGTATGGCTTTTTACTAGACAATGAAAAAAAAATGTCCTTAACCCTAGCTATACATACTATTACATTTTTAATGTAACATATTATAATATGAAGCAGATATTACAAGATAAGCAAATTACTATGGACAATGAGAAAAAAGTATAAAATAGCCAGTTCTGCATTGTTCAATCAGTGCTGTCTTGTTTAGTTCATATATTCCTGATGTAGAAATGGTTACGACTGGATGGATGATGAGGTGTTTGATTGCTCTCAGCTTATCATGTTGAGGAACTTGCTTTCTTCAGCCAAGGCTGTGAGCATGGAGTTCATGTCACCGATGGCCATGTTGCCAATCCCTGCTGGTACAGACGCAAGGGTGACAGAGTTGCGGGGGGTGGTGAGACGTGAAGAATTCTGGGAGAGGCTCTGGAGAAGACCAGGACTCAGAGTGCCTGACATTAGACTGGAGTGGTCCCCGTCATCTAGCATGGTGTCAAAGTCGATCTGGGCATGCTCTGCGCCACCAGATCCACCAGTGGAAGAATCCACAGTACTGCTGGAGACCTGGTTGACTCCAGGTGAAGCCATGTTGGCTGCAGCAGAGGTGTTGCTGACAGGAGCCTGGCTGGCACAGGGGGACATGGGGACATCAAAGCTGACAGAAGCTGGCTCAAACATATGAATCTGACCTGTGTACAAAACAGCAGAGTTCAGATTTTCAGAGTTGCTGTTGTGGGCTGCTGACCCACTGGGCCTTTTTGGGCTTGCCTCTGACGTGTCAGTACCACGACTCGGGCTCAAATCAGATGACTTGGGTATTCGGCTTGGTTGCATCATGCTAGACCCCGTGTGTTGCCTGGCAATAGATTTTGGCTCTGTGGGAGGCCTGGGTTGTAACATTCCTCTGCCTCCGTTATGGATATTGTGCTGGTGCTGGGAGAGAACACTGTAATTTTGCTGCAGATCCACTTGGTTCACATGAGAATACCCATCAGCCTGTGTCCTTGCGCCATAACTTTGCGGTTCTGGATCTGCCATACTGTTCTGGGTAGGTCTCATGCTAGTACTCCCAGATATAGAATTTGGGATTGTTTCTTGGCCAAACCCTTGCTGAGGACTCATTTGCTCACTTAAGTTTACATTGTTGTATTGCCTCTGTTGCACATGCTGTTGGTGGGATATGTTCACCAGCCTCTGGCTGTTGTGGTTCATGTACCCCTGCATAGACATATTCTGACTCATAGGCACTACCTGATGGTTGCTGCCCAGGCCCTGTCCTTGTCCCGGGAAGGAACCAAAATTGTGTCTCTGCTGAACAACAGCTAGGTTCCCCCTGGGAGGATGCTGCTGTTGTTTGGAGAGCTTGGTTGTGGTGTCCACGGTCCCTGAGCTCACCTCGTTCCATTGCACCGGCATGTTATTCTTGTTCATGTTGTCCAATGGTGACGAGAAGGGTTGCTGGGAGCCGCCTGGACCCATCTGGCAGGATTGCATGTCCTGACCAGACTGAGTCATGGTGGCATCCACCATGGCCATCCTCCTCTGTGCATAAAATGATGCTGGTGGGGCCAAGCCTGTCTGGTAGCCCCGAGTCTGATTATTGGAATGGTAGTCCACTCGTCCCAAGTTGTGACCTGACGGGCCAGAATTTTGGGACCTGAGATACTGCACTACATCATCTGGAAGCACCATATCATCCTCCCCACTCTGCTCTCCTCCAACGATCATCCCATCTACTGCCATGTTCTCCATTGCTACATTTTCAGAAATGCTAGGTGGTCTGGGGGCGAATGGGTAGCGTTGCAGGCTGCCATCAGAGCGAGAGTAGCCCTGCATAGCCAGTGCCTGGTGGCGTTCAGCTGGTGGACCATTCATAGGGTTCATGCTGTTCATGCTATTATAGCGCTGGACCCTCGGAAAGGAGATAGGGTCCAGTGTGGAACGACGCACTGGGTCACTAGCACGGCGTGGAAGATTGGTGGGTACCTCATGGGGCATCATGCTCTGTGTGCCATATGCAATATCACTGCATCGCCGAGGCACAGAGGGTGGCTGATGGAATGGGTGCGACGAGCCTTCCTGGGAGTCACTGTAGAGTGCCATGCGGGTCCTCAGGCTCATTTGATCCAGATTGGGGAGAGGAGTAGGTGGAGCTCCACCAATGGCAGCAGCGTACTTTGCCTTTAGTCGATAATGTTGAGCTGGTGTCAGACTAAGGAGGCTTGGGAGACCTCCTCCACCACTGACACCACCACCTCCACACTGGCTGGCCTCACTGGAGCGGCGAGACAGATCAGTGGAGATTGGGTCATAGGAGTCAGCTGAACTGATATTGTTGTGGCGGTTAGTACCAAACTGGGATGCCTCACTGGAGCGGCGGCTGGAAGAGCAGGGTGAAATACCAGAGGAGCGCCGACTCAAGGTGTAAGCTGAGCTGATGGTGCTGGTGGTGCTGTCACGGCGCTCATTCAGCTGGTTCAAGAGTGTTACTTCACATGAAGACAGGTCACCCATGCGTTGGCCAGGGTACGAACCGCTTAAGTTACTCATCACATTGGAGCTCTCCAACAGGGAACCTAACAGATACAAGGGACATTATTACATACTTACACAGACTAATGTAATAGTCTATTTAGTTTATTATTAGTTTTTTTTAATTTACAGTTGCAACGTGAGCTAAATATACTGTATTTAGTTTTTTTGGCTTTTGGACTCACTCTACTAGGACCAAATGCCATTCCGCCATCTTGCTACCTTCAACACTTACTGATTGCAGGTATGGGAGGCAGCTTCATGCTGTTGCGTTGGCCCTGCAGTGGCTGTGGTGCAGAGTTGACCCAGGGGCAGGAGTCCCTCACTGTCTTCAGCCTTTCCTTCTTGATGTTCTCCAGTTTGATAGTGACCACACCACCATGACTGATGGCTTTCCTCAACTGAAGCCCCATCCCAGCTTGCTGTCCCCCAGCAGAAACAGTAGAGTCAACCATGGGGTACTCATCCTGTGCACTTAGATCCCCGAAGCTGCCCCCGCTGTGCATGGCCATCTCCACCCCACTGTCATTGTTGTTGGCACTGCTTAGAGGTGACGGCTCACTGCTACATGACGAGTGGCCGCCTGGACTGGACTGATACGTCTGGAAAAGGACAGCAGGGAAGAAATTGATGTAAGTATAATGGCTCAAACTATAGACATTTTATTATAAATGGTAGTGGTGCATTGTTCAATTTTCCACTAGTGAATAAAAATTCTGCCAAAATGATAACAAATAGCTATTTACAAAAAATGGTAAAAAAGAGAAAATATTTTAAAATAATAAAAGCTATAGTTTCATGCCAAGTTCAGAGAACTCCATTTTGTATTCTTCATTTTTTCTTCAATATTAAAAAATTACCACTTTTAAAAAATTCTGATTGTAATGGTGTTTTGTAATAACTAATGTAGGCCTATAGTTCCATAATCTCATTAATCATAGATGAGTTTGATTTATTTACAACAAAAAACAAGTGGATAATAGATGAGATCTGTGAGCAACAAACCAGCACAACGGCAACAGTAATTCAAACGAAAATGGACTAAAGTCTTGATCACAGCTAGATGCTGGCACTATTTGTTCAGCTCACATGCTAAAACAGTCCCAGCATTTGAATATTAATTTGAAAATGACTTTTATCATCTGCCGACAACAGAGGCTACTGCCAGTGATCTTGTGGACAGAAAGATCCAGTGTAGTGGTAATGTGTGTGTCTCCATACATGCATATGTGTGCATCCCATGTACAAAGAAGCATGTTTTAAATTTGCAAAAATGGATAATCATGCACAAACAGCATTTTACATCATGCAAGAATGCAACGATGTACCATGAAACACAAGGACACATTTGCATATCTCCCATGCTGAGCTGGAACAAGACAGGGAGACAGTTTGAGTGCTCACCTTAGTGAAGTCTGTCCATTAGGAAGGTTAACTTGAGAGAAGCAAGTTCAAGCAACAACCAGAGAGGTGAGTTAGGAAGGATGCAGGCAGTACCGGCAGAAAACATTTAACCTCAAAGCAATGTTAGTAAAGTGGTAAGAAAATAAGTGTGTCCTTCTCTTTGTTGTTTCCCCAACAAACAAAGCCATGCAATATGATCCATTTATATTAACAGGTGACACTGATCATTTTGAGTTTGGAAAGTGGTCCCTCAAGATGCAGTCAATCAAAACCCCAAAGTATACATTTTAAAATCAATGAATTTCCTGCAGACACATTTTTTTATGAACTGTAAAAGAGGTTTGTATGGGATGACGTTTTTAATTCATGTGATCAGGACCCACCATAGAGTTCTCGGTCTTGATAGATTTGACTTGTAGGCAGTCTTCCACTCCTCTAGAGGCGCTGTTGGTCTCAATCTTGCCATCCACACCTCTTGCACCGAGCTTGGAATTCACCTCATTCTCCCCGCCTTTGGGTGGTTGCAGTCGCGGAGGTGCGTCGTTTCGTTGTTTCTTGGTGACGTGGGCATCGGGTCCGTGAACTGTCTTAACATGCTTCCTGAGAGAGCTGGGGTCTGTGTAGCGCTTGGTACAGCCCGGAATCTTACACACATATGGTTTCTGCAGAGAAGGATTTAAAGTCCAACTGAAATTAAAGTCTGTAGCAGGATATATTTCAGCTCTGTAAATCACTTCTCTGTGTTCTCCTTACAAACCCCAAACCCTACAAACCCCGAACCTGCCACCTTCCCTCTCTGTACTGTACTGTAAGGGTAATGCCTCTTCTTCTTATCTGTCTGTGTAGCTGATGGTGGCTGAAATGCATCTGAATAAGTCAGTGGATTGATGTGCCAACATACCTCATTAGAGTGTGTGCGGTTCTGGTGCTTGGCCCGGTCGGAGGCGTTGGAGAAGGCCTTGTTGCAGCCTTCATGTTCACACACATACGGCTTCTCCCCGGTGTGCGACCTGAGGTGGGTCTTGAGGTTCTCCAGGCGAGAGTAAGCTTTCGAGCAGCCCTCAAACTGCAGAGAGATAGTGATAGACAGATAGACAGTGAGTCTGACTGCCTGACTGTGGTGTTGTTTTGTCTGCAGCTGGGTAGAGGAAAAAGCCAGGCAACAAAAAAACTCGGTGGGCATGAGTCCAAGGGCAGATTAAATATGAAAACTGAAACACACATACTGTGGTGAACCACACGAAAGCAAAGCAGTGCTACACTTTGGTAAAAAGGGCTATTATGCGAAATATCTAAACTAAGTGTGAGGTGTGGTAGAGCTCTTTGTCTGGTGTGCTTTGTTGAGACATGGAGAAGTCTGTGTTTAGCCTTTGTATTCACTTGTACTGTACAAGCTATAATTTGGTATTCTTTCTGAGCATTCATTGTGAACGTAATTGACTTTGAAATTAAAAGAGAATGAAATTAGACTAGCCCAGAAATTGGATATAAAAGTCAGAAGAGTCTGCCTTAAAAGACAAGACTAAAGGGGAGCTAAGAGTGTTCGGAGAAGATGCATGTGGGATGCAGAGAATATACAGAGTGGTCTTAATAAGGACCCAGGGCCCCCTGCTTGTCTGCAGATTTTAATTACACGCCTATGCTGTCAATCAGCTTTCTTCACTCTCTCCTTCACAAGTCATCTGTTTTAATGCATTCACAAGAGCCTGTGTGCATGCTTTGAAGCCAAGCAAACAGGCCCCCAATTTGATCTTCACACAGCAAATGAAGGCTTCAATAAAACCCTCATGTTTTATCAACATGGAAAATATCACTGGTGCTAATCATAAAGACATTTTTGATCATTATTTTCTGAGGCATAGGGAAGACTTGTAGGGTGACTGTATGGCTGCTAATGTGGCTTAGCAACATCCAAGTTCTAATTCTATTAGTAGTCAGTTAACCCTTAACTGCATGGGTGTTTTTTCAAACATTCCTACATACCTCAGGTCCTTATTGATCTGATACTTATGCAACGCAGATTAAGCCATATATTAAAATCCTATTGCTTGTAAACATTTCAGAATGTAATATTACCAAAAACAAGCACACAAAAAAAGCATATAGGAGACGTTTGCCTAAAAGGCTTTTGGTCAGAAAGACTTACTAACGTGCTTAACGTTGTGGTTAGGTTTAAGCACCAAAAGTACGTACTGTAGATCAATGTTGAATTATTATTTTAACCCAAACCATGATCTTTTCCTAAACCTAACCAAACTGTGGTTAACGTTGTGAAATTGTCACTGTTTGGTTAGGTTTAGGTACCAAATCTACTTGGTTAGGTTTGTAAAAAGATCATGGTTTGGGTTAAAATAAGAAGGGAATTTTCACGAGACGCAAACCGCGGTCTCACAGCGGGTGATGTTCTGTGTTTGACCCACTCATCCACCCTGACCTCCTTGTTACATGGTCACAATATACATGTCATCGCTAGTAATGTTAGGTAGGGGTCCAGAGAAAACTACGGAGTCCGCTTATGTACACACCGACTCAACATTAACTTTCGTGACCTCCGACTGGCGTAGTCGGCTGTTATTATCGCTGATGTGAATAACAATCTTATCATATTTATGTTTATCCTTAGCCAGCAGTTTTAAATTCAACGTGTCTGGCCCCTGTGATGCATTTGACTATGGTTGCTGGTGTCACTAACTTCACATTTCGCTAAATAAAGCTGACAAAAATCTGAGTTGATTTCTCAGGTGGTGTGTCACTGAGTGGAGAAAAAAGTTCAAAACTGTAAGTATTAAAGTACATATGCACTTGTATCATCGGTTATTGCTCCACATTTTCTCTTATACATGATACATTTTTTAATTAGTGACTTGACGTAAAGCAAAAGTGTCACTCCTCCATCCTGCCAGATATTT
This sequence comes from Nannoperca australis, assembly GCA_036023655.1. Lineage (NCBI taxonomy): Eukaryota > Metazoa > Chordata > Actinopteri > Centrarchiformes > Percichthyidae > Nannoperca > Nannoperca australis. The sequence continues at coordinate 11,950 of JAVQJD010071668.1, read as the reverse complement.
TCCATAAAGGCTTTTCCACAGAGGCTTCCTTCAGTCTCTGGTGTTATTAGTTTGTTCCTCCAGCCTGTCTGTATATGAAGTCTAGGTCAGATAAAAAATGGTGAGTGCGGAACAGGATATGAGGGTGTCATATGCTGGCAGGTGGAAAACACAAGTCTTCATTACAGACAATGGAAGATGTACTGCAGCTCAGAGATGAGGCACTGATAGAGATCGGCTTATCTTGGAAAGCTTCAGTCTCTCATCTGTGTGTGTGTGTGTGTGTGTGTGTGTGTGTGTGTGTGTGTGGCCCAGGCGTTGCTTTCTTACCAGCGTCCATCTCCTACCTTATTGGAACCTACATCTTCGGCACGTTGGCACACAAGATGGGAAGGTAGGGAGGGAAGTGATCCTTATCTACTGTCTCTGTCTCTGCCACTCTGTGAGTGTGATATCTCCTCTAAATGAGTTTTCAGTGTTTTTAGTGTTTGTAAGACTTTATTGAAGCCTTGATGGTGTAGGACACCATTGTGTGTCTTCCCTTTAGAATGGTATTTGGTATATGCCCACTCTATCTGCCCCCTCTCCAGGTCTGATTCACAAAAGATATTGCACTAATTATCTGACAGCGCAAACTTGCCCATAAAGTTTTGCAGCTGAGTGCAATTTGCCCTTGTTTGGCATCTGACTGCAATGATCCCTGTGGTAAAGTAGGCTATAAGTGGTGTCTTTTTATATATATATATATATATATATATATATATATATATACATATATATACATAATATTATTTGATTGTATTTATTCATTTCATGTCTTTAATATACCATTATACAAAACGAGTTGTGTTTAGCACTGAATAATGAGGTATAGTGTAATATTCAACCTGTGTAGATTAACATATGTTAAACGCATGTTAAACAAACTCCCATCCTCATTTAACTACATGTAGAGGTTATTTTAGTTGATTGCAGTTGAAGTGTTTTAGATTAGATAACACTGACCACGACTTCTCTCCCTTACAGATGGCTTTGTGCTCTCATTGGAATAATGGTGGTGGGAGTCAGTGTAATATGTGTAAGTATAAAGGAGACAACTGCACATTAGTGTGAGTTGAGATCTCACCTGTGGGATATTTGATCAGTACGGTGGGTCACTAAACAGTGTAAAGATTTTAAGATGCATCAGTCTGAAACACAACAGTAGATCCACTATTTTAATGATGTAATATGAACACTTAGTGGAATGACTCAAAACCAGGTTATGATTTGAATAAGTCCTCCAACATAAACAATAGTATAAGTCTTTTCCAGTGACTCCCAAAGCAACATGACTTTGTTGTCATGGTAACAACAACAACACATGGTTAACGTTGTGAAACAGTTGCGGTTTTGTTAGGTTTAGGTACCAAAACTACTTTTATTAGGTTTAGGAAAACATCATATACTTGTGTCAAAATAACTCCGTTAGTTACGTAACTAATAAGTCAACGCTGACACAAGTCTTGTGTTGCTTCATCCATCCAACCAAACATCCTGTAGAATCCAGAATTCAGTGCTCTTTAAATATGGGTCATAATAAACTGCTTACAAAGATGACCTATGTGGCCAGATTTTGGAGGAGGACAGTCTCACTAAAATGGTGGTTCTGAGTAACCAATCAAATCCTCATTGATTGTACATTTAAAAAACGGCCAGCATCTCTGCCCAGCGAAAACACTCAGAAACATATTCAAATCGAATAAACACATAAATACATTTTCTGATATGGTTTCTTCTAGGTTCCATTTGCCACAGACATTTATGGTCTGATTCTTCCAAACTTTGGGGTTGGTTTTGCTATTGGTAAGTCTGCTAAACTGAATACTGTGCTAAACAATTATGTTCCTCTGCTGAATGTAGAAGATCTTTATTGTTTGTGGTGTGTTACAGGCATGGTGGACTCCTCTATGATGCCTATAATGGGTTACCTGGTTGACCTGCGGCATGTGTCTGTTTATGGGAGTGTGTATGCCATTGCTGATGTGGCTTTCTGCATGGGATTTGCTTTAGGTAAGCAGGAATCACAAACACAAACCATTAGCAACACTACAGGCTATTATATCTCTAATGTGACGCTGAATGTACAATCCCTAGAAATCTGCAAAGATTATAAATTACAATATGCCATTTTTGTTAACCCTGATACAACCTTATCATTCTTGGCAGATATAACCTCTGGTTACCCCATATTACTATGTTATTACTGAGATTACAACCTTGATGTTTTTATTATTACACTGTTGCAAATATGAAATCTCAATATCACCAGTATTCTAACTGACACATAAAAATGACTATGTTAGTAGCTCTGTACCAGGGGTGCCCACACTTTTTTGGCTTGCGAGCTACTTTTATAATGACTAGGTCAAAATGATCAACCTACATTACCAATGTAAACAACATAAACATATATTTATATATATATATATATATATTGAGCATACTTTATATATACTGCACACAACACAATTACGTACATTTTTGGTCATTACCTTCCAAATGATCATCAGTCATGGTGGAACGGTGTTTGGACTTAATAATCTTCATGTGGGAAAAGGCTGACTCACATAAGTAAGTGGAGCCGAATAATGCAGTTTCATACATTTCATACATTTCCTTATGTTTGGGTACTTTTCCTCTGTGAGTAAGTTCCAGAACTGTCCCTGAGCCCTGGACTTCAGCTGATTGTCAGCTTGTAGTGTCAAAATCTAATGCTCCACTCCAGATAAGTTCAGGTGAAACAGCGTTGCAATTTTTCATGTGAGTGAATCAATCTCAACATCTTCCTAAAATGGGTAGCACATAAATGTAGCGACTGGCTCAAGTAAAGCAAAGTCTTGAAAGCGTCTGTCACACTCTGACAGACAATTGTCAATCTGCTCTGTGTAGTGCGTCAAGTTTTCCTTGCAGCTCTATATTAAGATCGTTCAACATGTTGGTTAGATCTGTCAAAAATGCCAAGTCCAGTAGACACTGGTTGTATTCTGCATGTTTATTGGCGAGGAGAAACTCCTTTATCTCCGGACAGAGCTCTCGAAATCTCTGCAGGAATTTCCCCCTACTAAGCCATCTCACATCAGTGTGTAGCAACAAGTCAGAGTGGTCGCTGCCAGCCTTCTCCAGATGCACACGGAACAGCCGTCTTTGAAGAGATCTAGTTTGAAAAGAACAGGCGATCTTCGTTGCCACATCCATTATCACTTTCATGTTTAGCATTTTTGCACATAATGCTTGTTGGTGTATTATGTAGTGGTAATAAATGAAGTCAGGTAAAGCATCGCCCTCCCTGCACTTGGCAATAAATCCATTCAAGCGGCCTATCATTGCGGGTGCACCGTTCGTGGGGATTGACACCAATTTGCACACTGGGAGCTGGGTTTTCTCGACAAAGTTTTTGAAAGCATGAAAAATATCCTCTCCCCACGTGTGCTCTTTCATGGGCAGTATTGTTAACAGCTCCTCTTTGGCAGTCATATCTGTAAACACCATCCGAATAAAAATGCACAACTGGGCTCTATCACTTACAGCCCAGTTGTGCATTAGGTGATAGTTGGAGAGCTTTGATTGAAGATAGTATTTCTGGTTTGTTTTTAAAGTCTCGAAACAACGAGTCAGCTGCTTCAATGAAGGCCTCTTTTATCATCTCTCCATCTTGGAGTTCTTGGATTTCTTGTGCTTAATGATGGAGTGACTCACCTGGAACGATGCTTCGGTGGCTGCCTTAGCTTTTGAGGTTAGCTGTGAGAAAAATGACTGCTGTCCAGACAACTGGGATTTTAGTTCCTTGACCTCTCTCTTTCTCAGTTCGCTTTTTGGCGAGAAGTCAGTGTCGTAGTTTTGATGAACAGTCCTAAAGTGCCGCTCCACATTTCCCTTCTTCGGAATAGATATAGCAATTTGGCAGATTATACAAACGCACTTCAAATATGACATTGTGAAAAAAAGTCCTCCTCCCATTCCGGATGGAAGTGATATGCTTTTGGTTTCTTACTTGGTCTAGCTCCCACACTCATTTTTTATGCCCTTTCTTATGTAGAAATAAATTGGAAGGCTACTAGGTAACTAGGATCGCAGGCGTTTTTCGCAGTAGCTTGTAGGTTTGCAGGTGCATGCGTGGTGGCCCATGTGTTAGAAAATTGGCTGCCCTGTACATCAATCAAGTGGCAAATGCCACAGTGAGGATGGATGAAAGGCTGGCATCTATTTTTGGGGGGACTGTCATGCGATCTACCCACACTACCTTTGCGATCGACGTATTGGGCACCCCTGCTCTATATTATGTATTTACCCTAATGTTGCCCTATTGTTCAGAATATATCATGTTGTCAGTACAGAGCTGTACAGATCTGCCCGTATGTGTCCTCTACTGATGTAGGTCCATCTATCGGAGGATCCATAGCTGAGAGCATTGGCTTCCCCTGGCTGATGACCATAATTGGAATAGTGGATATTTTCTTTGCTCCTCTTTGCATCTTCCTCAGGAATCCACCGGGACAAGAAGAAAAAATTGTAAGATTCAAAATACACCTAATCACAGACAACCAAATCCTGTATAAACACACAGAAACACCAGCCAACATTATGATATGAATTATGAATAATACGTTTTTTTTTTGCATTGCCTTTAAGTCTGAATGACAACATTGGTCAATGTCCAATGCCAGCTTCTTGGAAATTAATTCTTTCTTCAATTTCTGCTTATCAAAATCATCACTATGTTGTTTGTTCTATCCAACAACTTCAATGTGTTGTACAATGAACATTTCAGCTTCAAGGTACTGCTAACTAGAAAAGCCACAATTACACAGCTTTAATTGGTTAAGTTGTCTTTTCCAATCAAAGTCAGTTTTACACTGGTGTTCATTTCACACCTTTGACACTGTAACAGCCATAGTTAAACTTCATGGCCCTTTTTCTTTAGTGACACATAAGAACATCCTGATCAATGATACCTCTGATTTAATACCTTCAATTAGACAGTTGACAAGTTAAGAAATAAGTATTCAGTGTGAATACTAAGGTTAAAAAAAAGCAGCCTAAAATTCTGCCAATCTTGGATTTTGGTCATACCTGAGTAAATGATAAGAATCTCAAAGGCAATGCAAGAAAAAAAGACTTAACTTCTACATGTGTATCTTGTCTGAATAACCTCATAACACATGCAAATGACTCAGTAAAAACGCATGTTAAAATGTCATGTTTTACAGGGTTTAGTAGTTGGAAAGAAACCATGAATTACCTCACCATCACCAGACATCAATGAGCTGCATGCACCCTGACCCTCTTCATCCTGCTGCTCCATCTTCCTGCTCTCACATCCATGTGTTTGTCTTCATGCAGTCTTTGCTATTCTTCATCACCTCTCTTGTACATTTTGTTTGTATTCACCCACATTCATTCCTTCCATACAGTCTTCGCCTTCTTTTACTGTTTTCACTAGGCATGCTCCAGTCTGATTCTGACCTTACTAAGTAGACTGGGCATCAGTCGGACGTAACCAATCCACATTAAATACTTCTCCCCTCATTTGCTGCACTGAGCTCATTTTGATGTGTTACTACTGATACTTAACACTTTTTACATAAATATATTTTAATGTGAAGGCAGTGGTAGGCCTTTACTTCCAAATGTTTATTTTAGCTTATTCAGTCTTAGTGTCCTTAGTGGCTGTCTTCTACAGTGTTTTTTTTTATTCTACCACTAGGAGTTTTTAAATCGTACACATGGGGGCTTAATGGCACAAAACCAACAAGTATTAAACGTGTAATTTCAACATAACTTTATCTTAGCCTGAACCTCTTTACAAAAAGTAGGATTATAGAATTACCTGGATAACTGAACTTAAACCCTGGTACTTCCTCAAATCTGGAACATGAACCATTGGTTGTGGGTTTGACTCACAGACTGTATGTAAAGATGGACCATGTGTCTTCACTTCCTCTTACAAAGCCAGAATATCCTGGAAACAGGATCTTGTGTTGGAGACATTATTGGGTGCCAGAGTCTGCACAGTAGTGATGCTTGAGGTCCCGCCTATACACCCACCTAAACCAATCGTGAGCACTCCACAAGTTGTCAATCATGGCTCCGTCACACCCCAATTTTGTAGCATCAAATAACTAATTTAAAACAAACGTAACACTTGAACAAACATCAGCGTGATGTTTGAACTACCTAACATTTTATTAGACGTGTACTCTGACTTTTCGGTTTGGTCCATGTCCCATCTGCTAACATGGTGAGGGTGTAGCTGTCATGTCATCCATCTTTATATTAAGTCTACAGTTCTACTTAACAAACAGGTATTTTACTCACGGAACTTTCCAACAATTGTCTTTTCAGGCCATTTTGATGGACACCAACTGTTCAATGAAGACGAGATCCTACTCCACACAGGGGACGTACTACCAGGGTGAAAACATGGATCCAGAATATGATGATTATGATTAACAGGACACCAGCCATGCAGGTTAACCCTTCAGAAGATCTATTTTGTTGTACAAAAAAAGGAATACAGAAGAAATAAAACACAACAAAACAAAACAGCTAAGATATTTCCATGTGAATGTTCTGCGTTCAGTCTTTACTGGTCAGTGTCCTCTTAGCAGTTGTACTGGAGCAAACCAATGTTGTTCTTGATCTGTGGTTACAAGCGCATTGTGTGAGAGATATTTTTTTAGCCGACAGCCTTATACAGTAGAGAGTTGTGTCAAAAAGCACTTTTTAGGCAGTAGGAGGGTGCTGAGAAACAAGTAGCTTTGCTGGTTTATTTGGAATACAAATCTGTCTTCATTCATGTGTCAGCCATTAAGTGTTATATTTCTATCTACTGTATGTCCATGATACTGTCCAGAGAATTATTACCAGACGTTAGTGTGCAAGTTGGTATAATATTGGGTAATTGTGTGGTATGTCAAGAAACTGTGGCTTGTTTAAAATCCAAGAAGATCTGTTGGCATGCCGGTGGTTGTTTGCATTGATACTGCTACAAAGTACACACTTAGGCCTCCCCAGCCCAACTGTTCCAGCTGAACTGCATGGAGAAGATAAGGATGAGGAATGTATTCTAAAACACAATATAGATACATGATATCTTCCTGAGAGAAACATAATTTAATGCTGCTGTTCGTACGGTTTTCTAATCAATAAATCATTAATACTGTAAATTCCTAAATAGTGGCCTTTAATTATCTCAGTGGCAAGAAGAAGCAGGTCTTACAGTAAATATGTTCTTTGTTCCTACTTTCCTTGGTTCTCCATGCAAATTCAAAATGTCCATTAACTTTACAGTTTTCTTGATATATTCACCACAGATACATTACTAATTCCATCAGTACAACAACAGAGACATGTTATACTCACCACAGTGCTGCGCTGACTTTTATGTTTAGCTACAGGGAGTGCAACTCAACACTTCCTGCAGAGTTTTCACATTAAACGTCTTCCCGCCTTCCCCTTATCATTAGGCTTTTAATGTGGACAACGTTGAGCTAATTGAAAATATCTTAACATTGAAAAGTGGAAAGACTGGAATGAAGTGAGAGCAGCATAGCGAGTATGACATGACTCACTTGTTGTGCTAATAGAACATTATACTGGATTTAAAATCTGAGTGTTGTAGTAGCTGACTGTAATTTAATGCAGTCGCTCCTGAATGTTCATTTTCTTTTTACCCTGCCTTTATTAGTGACCAGCGTGTCTTATGTGTTCCTACTGGTACTTGACCATTATTGAAATATCAGCATTGAGAATTTACAGTTATGTCCCCCTGTATCATAGAAAACCTGTCCCATTTCCCATGGACACTGCTGTAGAGACATAGATATAGAGACCCTCTACCCTGTTTCCACATGATTTCAAAATGTAACCAACCCTCTGGACCATCTTTATTCTTTTTTAGTATTACAGCATGAAGCCATTATTATTATACCTAATACAGTTTGAAAGTGGCTGATTTACATACAAATATAAAGGTAGAGGCTGTATCACAGCTAATATAATAGTGTATTCTGTGTTGGATTCTCCAGCTCTCCATTTCCTCAAAAGTCAGCACTGTCAAGATGGTTTGCTATTTGTCAGTGATGCAAAATTGTGAGTCAAAGTTCACCAAAATTAAACGAAGCAATAGATTCATGGATTTCATTTGCCTCCGTGAAAGGGTCCAGTGACCGCAGTGATTCTAATGAATACATTGATTTTCTTCTAAATGTTGTTGCTTAAAATGCTGGTCTGACTGGGCCTTGATAGGGCACAAATCAGTGGACTCTTGGCCACACCTTAATCAGTGATGTCACAACTGTAGTCAGCTAGAATTCACAGCAGTTGGATTGATGCAGGTTTCCAATTGTGACCCAGGAAAGAAAAGTAATTTAAACATCCTTAGAAACTCCTCAAACAGTATAATCCATTTCCCAACTCTTGACAAAATGTGCCAACATATAGCTGAATAGAGAGATGGCTGTTTACAAGACACCCTTTTCATTTTGACATGTCAGAAAAAAGCACAGGTGTTACTTAAAATGTTAAAAACGAAGATGATCTAGTTCCAGGGTCTTGTTATTGTGCATACTGCTTCACTACAATGGTTTACTTAGAAATGCATAGAAAGCCAGGTGGAGCAGCAGGCTCCCATATATTTTCTCTGAGAAACCTTAAATCCATCTTGAGAATAGGAGATCCAGGGGTAAGAGATGGACAGGTTGTGTGCAGTGTGCAGGGTTCATATAGAGTAACCTGTTTTTATTGTAAATGATTGTAATGTGCAGCTTGTTGTTTTACAATGCTCTGATCAGATGCAGGTTCTTTGCTGATTTGTATTATGAGCCAAAATAGCAACGACAGTGGAAGCAGCAGGAAACTACATTTTGATTGACAGCTGTATAGATCTACCCACCGGCAGCTGTGTCAGCGTTTCTTGGTGACCTTGCCACTTTCTGTGTGTTTGTGCCCTGAGCCATCATTATGTTATTACTTACACCTGCGTTTTGTTTGCTATGACAAGTCAAAAGTGTTTAGCTGTTTTCCTGTAGTCTTTATGCTAACCTAAGCTAACGGGCTACTGGTTACAGCCACATACATGCATATTTGCAAAAATGTCAAACTATTTAAGTAAAGGTACCTTAGCGGAAATCTGTGTTTATATTCTGTATTCTGCCATTTACAAATCCTTGCAAAAAAGTATAAAAACATAAAATACAAAACGGAGTCATTGTTTCCACCACAACTATGTTGGTGGAGTGGAAATATGGTTAGTAAATTAAATCTACTGATAATTTACCAAACTGTTGGTCATTTTCACACTTGAATCATAGACAATGAACAATAATGATTTCATCATATTGCATTCTACACCATGTCTGTCATATCAGACCTGATGTTTACTAAAATACCAGTATCCGCCTTAAAGATGGGCCTATCACAGCTGATGTCACTGGTTGCCTCTTGTTCTCAGATATTACATTTTATCAAGGGCAAATGTCGATTGTGTCCATCAGTCTAACTATTCCCTTTTCTACAATGGATATGGGAAAATAAATCCTTTTCTCTGTTAAAACCACAGATAAATACGCAGAGAAGTATACAAAAAGACAGTATTTGTTTAATATGTTTATCATGCCCTAAATTGTTGCAGTTAAAGCATATTTAACTAATGAACCTCTCCTGAAGAACTAGACAATGAAGTGCTTTCTTGACTCAGATAGACCGTAAAAAGGTACCAGTGCCACTGGTTTTCCTGTGTTGAAGTGTCTATTACAATGGGATTTGCTCATTTTAAAACTGTCAATTTTAAGTTCATCATGAAAAATGTGTCTGTCTTTAAATAATCTCAGTGGTTTAACCTCAATGGACCGAGCCAACCACCTTGAGAACATTAGATTGAATCAAATAAGCAGTAAGAGAAAAAAATCTTCACCTACTTAACACTATTTTGATCAGTTCAAGTGAAACTCGAACATCTAGACAAATGAGTCCAAGTCCAGCTTTGGGACATGACCTTGCTCAACACTACGTTGTGTGCTTTACTCCATATGTGTAGATATGGATGGTAAAGTAGACCGTTTACTCAATATTTCTCTTTTACCATTAGGTGAGCTGGCGCACTGGTAATACTTTATGGGAGCTGAAGTTCTGTTGTACATGATCATTTATCTTAGAAAATTCACAGTAAACCCCGGGAACAGCCTGGCTGTGATGACGAGACTTGGGCTCTCTGGTGAACCGAGTTTGCAGTTTAACATTCAAATATTGCATAATTTCTTGTCAGTACAAACTAATACAGAAGTATCCATTTCTTCATTTTTTTTTAGATTAGCATTATTATTCTATTATTAAGACCCTAACCATTCAGATATGAGGGTAGTAGCATCAATTTCTTGTATGCTAACTGCAAAAAGAGTGCTTCATCAATATGAGCATACATACATACACATTTTTAGTTTGAAATGGACACACCTTCCAAGGCAACCTGCAAGTTCAAACGCTAACTAGGCTAACTAGGTTAGAGGATAAATATGGTGCTCGTGGCTGAATGAAAAATAGCAATGCCCTTTAAATGTTTTTATTAATATTATAAAATATTAAGCTATATTTTGGCCACATTTTAAAATCTTACTTTGTTTTGTTAGTTAGCTATCTTAAAAAATGTTTTGGCTCCATCCCCAGATTTAACTTGACCAATGAGATTATTTCTCCCTGATATTCTTTAATGGTTGAATGGAATGAGATTATTTCTGCCTCTGGTGTAGCTCTGCTTCTCAGAAATGTTTGGAAAATTACACTATATACTGATTTGTTCTTATATTTAAATGAGCTCTCTTTTTCAAAGACTCCTGTAATGTCCACTGTGTTTGTAATATACTGTAATGTTCAGAATATTGTGTCACATGTAGTGTTTTTTGATTTCCTCATAAATATACTGATGGGCTGTGAAAAACTGTGTTGCACTGTATTGGATTTTAGTAAAGTGGTAAAATCATATGATTATACGAAACCAACTGGATCAGTTCATTCATAATTGTGAAAGTTAGACTCGCTGGACTAATACCATACTCCCCTCTCAGAATACTTTTTATAGAATGTTTTCTATATTTATTAATCCAAAATGTATTGCAAAAATTCACAAGACTAATTATGTGTGCCCATGTCAGTGTTTGAGCCTTTTTACAAGATTACTCTTTTAAATGTGGTGTACTCTGAAAAAGCAGTCTTCTCCTGAAAAATGTCAACCCCAAAACAGAATATAGAGACAGGTGGATATTCAGCACCATTACCTTTTGGTGCATTTCAGACACTAAGCATTTAGACCAAACTTGTTACTGTGTGTTACTCTAAATGCTGTTTCCCATTATTGACGTGAGTTTGGTGTTAACAGAGTAACATGTATAGGTACCATGAAATTATCAAACAGCTAAGAACGTGTATGCTTTTCAGTTAGGTCACATTGATTTCCTGCACTGGTTGGTGGAAGACAGCAGAATGAGTAGCCATGATGGGAAAATGTAGGAGCAGACACACTGTAATCAGCTAGTCCATCTCAACACTGGGCTTCAATTACTTTGCAGATGCTCACACAATACCTTTCCTCCTTTCCCTCCTCAATAAGAACCCAGAGCATGACAAGAGCATGAGTCATGGCATGAGGTGGGTCTGGTCATTGGTTTCGGAAAGTTACTGAAATGGTCAGACACAGCCCTCCCCCTCTTAACTGTTACAGAGCAACACAGCCGCAGAGGAGCATGCCAAGTCCTGAAAGCCACATCAAAGACAATGTAGTCTTCCTTCATCACCTACGTAACATTGTAACATTGAAAGACTGCCTTCTTTCACCTACGTAACATTGCAAAAATCAGGCACATCCTGTCTCAAGCAGATGCAGAAAAACTAGTCCATGCATTTGTTACGTCTAGGCTGGATTATTGCAACTCCATAT
>JAVQJD010071658.1:0-10772 GCA_036023655.1 Nannoperca australis | reverse complement strand
ACACACACACACACACACACACACACACACACACACACACGGCCAATTAGGGCCTGGATCTGGTTTGAACATACAGTATCTCTACAGCAAGGGCCATCTATAAAAAAAGAAAAAAACATGCATTCACTTATTTACAATATAATTTCTATATTGACCATTCGGCTTTATATCCACACTAATTCATTTTTCAGTGAGAAAGTCCAGGAAGAAAATTCATAAAAGTTTTTTTTTTTTTTTTTTTTTTTGATAAAAAGTTAATGTGCTCTGTTGTGATTCCGGTACAACTCAAATTCTCTTCTCAGCACCACAGCAGAGCCAGGTCTTCATATGAGGAGTATACTCCCATTTGTAATTAATGAAGAGCTCAAAGTCAGGCAGACAGCCATCCCAGCTCTTACTCCATCTTCATTGGCTTGTGTCCTCCCCCTTTCCTCCGATCCCTCGCCTTGTTGCACGGCCCCTTCACGAGAAGAGGACAGGCTAGACGATCGAGCCGTCCCTGTTCTGGGCAGGGATCATAACGGGGATGGCCCCCATGCGACTGAGGTTGCGGCCGGCCATCTTGGCAGCAGTGGGCGGGGGCAGAGGGGCGTGGCTCGGAGGCCTATCAAACTCCTCTGATGAAGGAATCTTGTCGTACTGGGGCTTAAGGGCGTATTCGTGCAGGTTGGAAGGCGACATGGAGCCCAGGGAGGAGCGCTGGCTGCCCGCGGTGAAGCTTCGAGCAGTCGAAACACGACTCTTGGGAGGGGGCACGTCCTCTCTGAGAGGAAACAGAGACAGCAGCACATTTAGATGATAAGACAAGACTGTAAACTCACTTACATTAGCTTACCTGAAGTCAGAGAAATTAAATAAAGGACAATGATTTCCTCAGGTCCTATAAACCATACACAGGTAGAAAAATCTGAAAGGTCTAGCACTGGCTTCCCCACAATGAGGGAAACAATGAATACTTAAAGAGTCTGCATAAGTCATTTCAAGAGCGAAACATGACTTGACTCTGTAAGAGAAATAATTGGAGCTGGCCCGTTTGATTGGTTGGGACAGTGTCTGCACTGCTCAGCCACAGTGACTCTGTAATAGCCTGCAGAGACTGAGATGAGCAACCAAATACAGCTATGCCCTCTACTCCCTCTGCCAGCACATTAACAACTAATAAGCAGCAATAATCCAGTTAAATGCTCAATCAAAATGAGCCGGAGGGGCCACAGCATGTTTAGTCCATAGCTTCATGCTGTGGTGTTTCAGCATGTGTGTGTGTGTATACGGGACAGGACCAGTGGTCTAATCCTCTTTGTCCTACAGCGGGAGCAGTGTCACATTGTGGTCTTAGACAGATTCAGTCCACAGCAGAGAGTTAGTAAACCCAGGGGTTGAACAGAGCCCATGGGCCGGATGGAGAGTTGGATGGTGAGGGAGGGGTGAGGTTAGGGTAGGTGGCTCTGTGGAGGGGGAGGGGGGCAGCCAGCAGCAGACATGACACAGGATCCACAGAGCAAACAAAGCTTTCAAACTGATTACCACAGCTGTTTATTTGAGGAGGGGGAAAAAAAGAAAAACGCTGATTGAGAAAAAACATTTTCATGGTTGTTAAGGCTGTTGGAGGTGTGTGTGTGTGTGTCTGTGTGTGTGTGTGTCTGTGTGTGTGTGTGTGTGTGTGTGTTTGTCTGTGTCTGAGATGGCCACAGGTCACACTACATGGGGAGCTAAGAGTAATAATCACATGTAGCCTCTGGCCTTTTGATACTTAAAACATTTAAATCAGTATTATACCACCTGAGACGCATTTGTCATTATATAGCAAAGACTGTACAGAATTACAAAACATTCTTCCATCAAAAGGGAGCTTTGTCTATCTGTGAGCCAAGTCCCATTGATGTTGTACCTTATCTCATTGCAGATTTCCTTCTCGTACTTCTTCCTGTGACGGGCACGGCAACAGCAGAAGAGGATGATGGCAATAATGATGAGGATCAGGAGCACAGCAATTATGGCTCCTGCGATGATGCCTGCAGTGTTGGGGGCTGCACAACACAAGGAATAGGGAGGGGGATGGAAGGTTTGGAAAATGTGATTTGGGTAGCAATGACAAACACAACTAAGGGTGTGCGTCTGACAAGGACCCTAAAATATAGTGCTGGATTATTTTCAAAGTTAGAGAGGTGCTTTGACCATGGTTTTAGGTGCTCACGCCTCATAACAACTGATTGTTTTAGGATCTTTTCTCAGCTAATCTAAAGAGATCCTCCTAGCACTAAAGTGCTAATTATATATTCACCAGTTTTCGTCCGCATAGCTGCAAGTGTCCACCTGATGTAAACTTGTAAACTGTATACTACCTTTCTAAACGCAATGGAAATCCAGTAGGACTTTTAACACTATCATTCGGCTTGTAGACTTCACCGGTCATTTTCTATGTTTAGCTATGATAAACAGATTTTTACTGCAGTCACCTTCATCTTTTATTTGTTGGGGAGGTCATATTGAACCCAACTGAGCATTGGATGTATGTGTGCTAGCCAGGGTAAATGTGCCACGAGTACAGCTCCATAAAAAGGATATTTTTACACTGAAAAGGGAATTTCTCCACAAGTATACAGTAATCTAAAGGATCCCAGATACACACTTCATGATGCAATAGAAAGAAAACGAAGCTTTTTTTTTGTAATTTGGCCTGAATCTAGGTACAGTTACTAAGGTAGCACAGATGTACATTTTAAGCCATGCTAATGGCATGGCTTCTAGGATGGCAAGGATGTTAATCAAGTATGAAACTTATTGTTAGTTGCAGCCCTAATCTTAACAGCTATTGCATGTTGCCATGAATTAAGGTACCAACACTAATGGCCCACTCAGGATTAATTGTAATCACTTATGTGATCCTCCCAATGCAATTTAGATTAGATTATATTAACTTTATTGTCCACCTCATTGGACATTTGTCTTTGTCTTCTCCCAAGTTACAGCAAAGGTACACACAATGCACATAACATAGCATACTAGTTTACAATATACAATAGTGAAATGTGTCCAATGCTTTGGTTCATAAACAAATACCTGCAGACTAATGGCTTCCCACCAGCCTCAGCTGTAGCTTGTTTTTTGAGGTAGCAAATTTTAGCATGCCAACATCCTAAACTAAGAACATGGTAAACATTATACCTGTAAAAACATAGCATGTTACCATTGTCATTGTGAGCATGTTAGCATGATGACGTTAGCACAATTCTGCTGGACCGTTTGTTTTTAGCGTAGCTAATACATTCGGCATCTGACCATTTGTTTTGATTTGTTTTAAAAAAGGTGGTCAGACAGCAATGCAACAAGTCTAAATGTGAAAAGGCTGAATACAGGTTAGTGTATCAAGATGAAGTTAGGTGGGTACTTACGAGGTGTCACGTTGAGATACAGTATACATTCATCAGTGCCAACACGGTTGCTGGCAGTGCAGCGGTAGGTGCCAGATGCGCTGGCAGATGCGTTCCTCACATTAATGGTGCCTCCCACAGGATCTGTAGTGAGGGCGAAGAACACATCAATGAAGGGATGACAGTGCTAAACACAAAAACGACCTGTATGTAGGACTTAGAAAGCGTTTGGTAATGCTTGTGAAAAAGTCCATTACCCAACACAGCAGAGGCGGGTAGCAGCTTGCTGTCAGTGGTCTTCTCCCAGCTGTATTGCAGGGGGTTGGTGCCCTCGCTAGACATGCACCTCAGCACAATGTCTTTGCCTTCCTGTGTGGGGCCTTCAGCGTAGCACCGGGGCTTGGATGGCTTCACTATGGTGAGAAAAGGAAAGAAGGATTGTGACTTGAGACAGCGGATACAACCAGGTGGTCGCATTAGCCCGGAACAACATAGTCCTCCTGCTTACAACCATGATATGTTTCAATCTGTCATGTTGTGGGCAAGTTGTGTGTCTGTGTATTTTTAAAGTTGATTTCCTCCCTTGTTCAAAGCACCAGTCATCAGCGTAATGAGAGCTGTAATCAGAGTAATTGATACAGCTGCTATCATTACAGGAGCTGTCACTCAGGATAATCGCAAGGAAGAAGGGAACCGTGTGCCATTGGACACACAAACACACGTGCACGTAGCGTTCAGGGTTAAGGATGGAGGCAAAGCTTTCGGTTTTAAAGCCGAACGTGTGCAAACACTCCTTGGTCAGTCAGAGTGCTGGCAGGAGATGAGATGGGGGATTCAAAAACAAACAGAGCTTCAAATTAAAAGCAGACCAAGTCCAGCGGAATCCAGACACACAGTCAGCCAGGCGAGGATGAAAGAGGGAGAGAGAGAAAAAGCTAAAGAGACTATGAGGGGAATTGTTTGGATAGAACAAATCTGAGGCCACAATCCAAGTCTGTGTTCACGGACAGAAAGCTGACATCATGGTGTGCTAATAATGGGTTCTGTAACAACAAAACTCTGGAGTGAACCAGGTGTCGGGCGGGAGGGGGGAGCTTAGCGGGCATAACCGTAAGGATTAACAGTAGACTGACAGTACTGAGTGCTCCTTCTAATCTAATAAACACACACGAGGTCAGGACAGAGGGGGCAAAACAGAGAGCGGGAGAGCAAAAATTAAGCAAGCGCTGATGGACAGATGGTAAAGTGACGGGGGCCAAGGCTGTACAGCGCCTAACTCACTGGTCTGCTATTTGCTGCTGTTGCGTTGCGCTGCGTTGCGCGCACACACACACACACACACACACACACACACACAGTGTCACACAATGCACAGTAAATGTCAGAGAGCTATGACATTTTGAATGCATCTTTTAAAAGGTGAAAGTCAACTCGACGCATCTGAGCGCTGTAACACACAGCTCCTCATATTAGGACTGCTGTCCGATGAGCAGATTTATTTGTTTGAAGGATGAGGTCAAAGAAGGTGACACAGGCTGTAGGCGCACAGAGAGATAAAGGGCATGCCTGGCTCTGTTAAGCGAACAACGGACTGAGATTTATGAGTTGCACAAGGCTATCTTGTGGACAAGATAAGTAGAACGGGACTGCTAAATTGTGGTATTCATTGCGGTCGGGAGGTGCACAACTTCCAAGAGTGACGACTGATTGTTAAATGATAAATTGAAATATAAGCACCTTGTGTGCTAAAGCCAAGCAGACAGAATTAGAGAGATTGGCTGTTGAGCTTTGCAGTAAGATCCTGAATGCCATGAGGATCGTTTGGGCCTCAGGCAGGCAGAGCTAAATGATTGGCTGTTGAGAGTATAGGTGGAGTCCAGTCAGAAACAGTTGTGAGAGTTGCTGACATGCAGTGCTGAACTGCAGGTGGGTACTCTCCTCCTGTTAACTTCAATGTCTTGCTGCAACCAGAGGAGAATACACAACAAGGGATGCTCCTCCCTGTACAGAACCTGGACAACATGTACACTGCAGGTGTCAGCACGTGTGCATACCTGCATAAGGCAGTGTTTGTGACAAGCCACAGAGACACCCAGTGTATAATCTGAGGTGTTCTTATGTTTGTGCCCACACACACACACATGCACGTCTCCCCTGTTAGTTGGACCATCCACCTTGTGACAAGATCAACCTGAAGGTAAAATGCAGAGCAGGCAAGATGTCCTCGCCTCTCCTTGTCAATGTTTCTTTGCTAAGATCACCCCTGCTCTTGGGGTCAATAGCTAGCAGCCTGACAGCTTCTGTAGCCTCAAGCTATCGGTCTCTCTCATGCCCACATGTGCACACTATAGCTACATCTGCATTTTAAACATTTTACAAACATTTTAGTCACTAAGCTGATTCTTATCCACAGCAGGACACATTTGACAAATGACATCAAAATAAGGAGTACAAGAATCACTGGCACTAACATCTTGACAGTAGATAATACTACAAAATAGTAACAGTAACCCTGGAATAATCACATATAAGAAATACATTTTAAGAAATATTGTATGAGGAGACACACGTGGGCACAAACACTTGAAGAGCATGAATGAGTGGAATGTAATGCAAATGTATCAACAATGGATGTGATACTATATATATATATATTGTGCATCATGTTAGACTGTTACTGAACAATCATACAACCTCAGCTTGCGCTGTAAATTTCTATTTTAAACAAGATTGGTTAACAAGGCAGTGTTGATGTTTGTTTTCCGATAGCTCGTGTCTTTCTGGTTGAGCTAGTTGATGCTGTGCAGTCACTTCTGTACACACACTATCCCGTCAACAAGAGCAGCAGCCACTTTCTAAAGCCCACCCTATTGTTAGAAAGGAGAAACCATTCCGATGACTGTGCTGTGATAATAACACAGTACACTGCTTACTTACAACACACACTAGTGCAGCGTGTGGAGGGTTGTTTTTCCCATATGCAAATACTGGGCAGGTTTCGGGAGGCGATTCACTTTCTACATCATTTAGTCAGTTGACCGATCAGTGAGGCCACTGTGAGTGTGTGTTTGCCTAGGGAGTGAATCATCTGACTTATAAAAGTCTGATGTGTCACACATCCCATCATGTGCAATAAAAAAACAGCTGAGTACATATACTCTGTTTGTTAGGGTTGTCCACAGTTTTTAAAAGACAAGATGACATTGTGTACTTTAATTACCTTATAATTTACTATTTAAGGTGATAAATAATGTTTCAATATGAATAATGTGGAATAATTTATATTGTTGTATTTTTCATGGTTTATATTATAGGAATTCAGCTTATATTGTAAAATATTTGTATACTAACAACATTAAGTATTCAGTTCATTTAAAATGGGAGTTATAATTGAAAAAAGGAACAATATTCATCAAGACTAATACTTGTGATGAATAATGATTATCTTGTTAGACAATCACAGAGCATCTAGGCTGAATACAGAATTGTATCACAAATGGGGCAATGCTCTACAGCCTCCAGGAAGGTCATGCACTCGATTTTAGAAGGGATTACATCAAAATAGCCAAGGAGGGCAAAGGCCGTGTGATTTGGTGCATTTCCACTGTGTAGTGAGAGAGAATTTACCCTGTGAGAAAAAAGAAAAAAAACTAAAACACCAGTGTTTTCAGAGGTTTGTTTCACTCACCCATGACGATCAGAAGCATCTTCCTGCTGCGGATGCCGGGAGCCTTCTTCACCTTACACTGGTAGGTGCCCGAGTCCGACGACTTCAGGCCCGTCAGATTGATGGAGGCGTCGCCGTTCTTGGGGTCGGCTGAGTTGAAGTGAACTCGACCCTTCATGGGGGCATAGTAGTCCTCGTAGGCTCTGTCACCCGAGTACAGGATCACCTGGATGTGAAAAGGGGGTGCAGGAAAGAGTTTTAGCTAACAACTTAAACTTACTTTATAAGTTTACGAAAATAAAAGTCCTTCTGGGAAACAAACAAAACAAAGGCCCTGAAATAACAGTTGTGTGCTTTGTGAAAAGCAAAGGCCTTGATCACTAAGCAAACAAAAACATGTGGAAGACAGAAAGCACCCTCTGTTTTATCTCTGCAGTGGCCTTCAGCACCACAGCCTGTGCTGTTCTGCCCTTTCTGTGCATAAGAAGAATAAAGGTGGAACTAACAAAGCGACCACTGTGGAGCCAAATCAGCACCTGCTGTGTCAACAAAGAGCGTAGCCCCCAATTCTGTCCCACTACTTCCCCACCCCACCCACAAACACATGTGCACATGCAGTCAGGGTCTTGAAAGCAGCAAGGAAATTCCAAGAAATAAAAGCCAGGTGGAGCCAACAAGAAACCTCATAGCTAGTAGCTGTGCAGGGGGGTAAAAACAAGGAGGCTAAAAGAAAAGCAAACAACAATGAGAAGAGTTCTCATTCTCTTTCATAAACACTGGCATATTCTTCCACATTTCCATGGAGACAGTCTTCAACAGGCTTTTCTGTGCCACGATCAACACTAGGCATATGCACACTTGCACAGCAATACCCCTGGGTAGAGAGAGAAAAAGACTAAACATGGCAGGAGGAGAGGAAGAATAATGAAGCCATCAGAGGAGGCAGATCACTCAAAGGAAGCACGAGAGGAGCAAAACAAAAGGGAAACTGAGTCAGTGGGGTCTCTATTGTGTCTTCAGCAAGTTGCTTTTCTGCTCCATTTCCAGCTACAAGACTACTTCCTGGAGCTGCAAGGCAGGCGTTCCCGCAATAGGAGCCATGTTCATCTTGTACATATTAGCCACGTAAACAGGTAATGCAGTGAAAATTCCTCGGGGCTCTCAGGAGAGGGAAAGCTATTCTTCTAACTTGGGGATCAGAACATCAGCAGTAATAACAGCAATATGCGAGATGAGACCATGGGGGAGAGGAAATTAAATTGCCCCAAGCTCAGCCAGACAAGAACTCTCACTTGGGATCAACCACTTCACATGCCGACAGATGGGAGTGCTTACAAACATGCACACCTCTAGCACAAAAATATGAACCGCACAATAACCTTGAGAATCATGATCCAATGAAAAGAAAATCCCATAAAGAGCCCGGGGAATGAAAATGAAAAGGGCAAATGACTAGACAAGCAGGCGGGGGCTGGAAAGGACAGAAGAGCACTCCAGTCTGTGTGCTGCGTGTCATTACAGGTAGGACACTCAATGATACAATCGCCACCTGGCCTGGCCATTCTCAGTGGACGGATCATGCTGTAGAGGTAAAAGACCTCCATTGGCCTGGCTTAGTTTCAACAGACACATGTAAAGATGAGGTCATTGTCATGTGACACTGTTGCTTAGGGAAGGAAGAGGAAGCAGTGCAGATCATTTGTGAGGCAAAGCAGAGAGCCGTGATACCTGTATACTCTAAACAACCTGCAGAGCTCTGGCGGGAGTGCAGCACTGCGTCTCTGCGCTCCCACAGAGCCTTTTAAGTTGAATGACTTGGAGTGCTGCTGCCACATGCTTTCACAGAAACACCTCTGCTCCAAACTGCAAGGTTACAGCAGAAGCACTGCCTGCAAATACATTCTCTATAGCCATTTAAATGCAACAGAATGTGGCCATGAGCATTCACGACCATCACCGATCTACAAACACTATGCAATTTTCACCACAGTGTCACGGCTTTAGGTCCAAATCCTCCAATACTTCAACATGCACCAATTCCTGTCGCAGTAACTTCAGTAAACAAAAGGCTCTGCTGCTGCGCTCAAGGACAAAAGAGACAGACTGTATGACATGGGATAAAGTTAGGCATTATGAATGTATTGTTTCTGAGCAAATTCCTCTCATATTCACACCAGTCAGATTTAGTTTAGATCATATCATCAGTTGTTTTCCTCGTTGTTCCCACAGTGGTGACAAATACTCAGGGCACACCCACCTTTCTTTCAGTTGATCTGTAGCCAGGCAATGAGAGCCAAATGCAAATGACTGTTACTGTAGGCATGCCTGGCATCTCTCATTCAAGCCCAACAAAGAAACATGCATTAGCAATGCTTCGCCACCCTCAAAAAGGTCCTGATGATGAGGGATATGTCAGATGAAGGAGGCCATCATTCCCCACCAGATCCTGGACTGAATAGATAATGCTGTGGCATGCTTTTGATTGCATCAATGAAAAGAAAAGCCAGCTGGAATATATGGTTCATTAATATAAAGAACATTTCTAAAGTAAGGGTTGTCAGGCACACCACACAAGCCATCTCTCCCAGGGTACAGGGCTTTGAGTTCCCAGACCCTGTAGACTTTAAAGTTTCATCTGATTGTGGCTGTTCCTTTAAAAGCAGCCTGGATTTGCTCATCTTAAGCCATGTGAGTAAAGGTTCACCATGCATTCTGAGCATCTGGGAGCCTCTGGCTATAAAGTTTAGCCATCACTCTCATCTCCTTGCCTGGTAGCTTTGGTCCTTGCAAAATTTCCTGTTTAACACTTGCTTATAAAGTAGCCCCCACTTGGAATTAATATGCTGCTAATTACAAATCATACACACTGAGCATGACTTCATATTGGTTAAAGGCTATATGAATGGGTGTAGCGTGTGTGTATATAGCAAGCAAAATCTGATAGGTCAAGGAGAACAAATACATTCAGAGAGAGATGTCTGGGCTGTTTAAATTACTACAAAGGTTTGGCAACATTAATGGGTGTGCAGAACCTATGGAAGCAGACACAATTTGGGAACATTTGATATATTTCTACAGCTGCATTCATCAGCTGCTCTTTTGCACAATCATAGAGACACTGGTAAAATAAGAACATTTAAAAAGCACTGAAATTAATATTTCATGATAAAAATAAATACAACACAGAACAGGTCCTAAACCAACACATAGGCATAGCAGACCTTCGTCGTCATGGTAACAACAACTACAACACGTGGTTACCATTGTGAAATGGTCGCAGTTAGGTGTAGGGGCGTTAGTTACCTCACGTTAGTTACGGAAGTTAAGATGTGTACGTAAGTTCAAATAAGCCAACGTTGACTTTTGGTTTCACACGGGACACGAGTGGTCCCCTGAGTGAAAGTCCTGTGTTGTTTGGACGCGTACTTTGACGCTCTTAATAGGTCCCCGCAAACAATAAATGTAAATATGGGTCATCATAGGCTGTTTGAACAGACATACCTATACAGTATTTTTGCAGTGACCAGGAGCAGGAATACATAAGTCTACCTGGGTGAGAGCCAGTGTTGGGAAGGTTACTTTTGAAATGTAATAGGTTACAGATTACTAGTTAGCCTGTTTAAAAAGTAATAAGTAATGTAACTATTTTGATTACTTCATTAAAGTAATGTAACTTATTACATTTGATTACTTTTTGATTACTTTACTTTAACAAATGTTTTAAACTGGGTTAA